>PVIH01010585.1:0-72500 GCA_004025045.1 Sigmodon hispidus
CAAGGGGAGTCAGCTGTCCTGCTGCACACAGACACACACCTGCTTAGTGTATTAACTCAAGGGGAGTCAGCTGTCCTGCTGCACACAGACACACACCTGCACAGTGTATTAACACAAGGGGAGTCAGCTGTCCTGCTGCACACAGACACACACCTGCACAGTGTATTAACACACAGGAGCTCAGCTGTCCTGCTGCACACAGACACACACCTGCACAGTGTATTAACACAAAGGGAGTCAGCTGTACTGCTGCACACAGACACACACCTGCACAGTGTATTAACACAAGGGGAGTCAGCTGTACTGCTGCACACAGACACACACCTGCACAGTGCATTAGCACAAGCAGGAACTATGATGTCCTGCTGTACACAGACACACACCAGGACAGTGTATTGACACAGAGGAGTTTGAGTGTCTGGTTATAAACAGCTGCCTAGACATTCACAGTGAATTAACACAAGCAGGCATACCACTGCAAGTCTTCCAAAACCAAACCAGGAATAGGAATGCTGTGTGTTCAGTATTCTTAAACTGCTTGTGTCTCCCCAAGGTTATCATGGATCTTACTTCATTTTCTCACTCTGGTTTGCTATTGTTTATCTTTTGTTTTAGCTGCAGTGTATTCTGTATCCCCTGGTAATGTTTAGATACTCTGTGTTGTAACATAGTGTTGCAGGATGAATGATCTTAAACATACATCATTATTTTTGAGAATTTATCGTTTTAAATATCTTATGCTGTTGTCTCTAGTCTACTTTGGGGATGGGTTGACATTGGATATATTTATCATGTAATACAGTAGTACGACTATCATTGGTTTCACACATGTGTTTGTGTGTGTTGTATGAGTGTTCACAACTATGCAGATGTAGCCAGCTTACCTGCCTGTGCCTGCTGCCCTGCCTGCCCAGCTTGTATATGGTTCTGGGGATCCAAACTCTGCTCCCCACACTTGTATGACAAGTGCTTCATCCACCAAGCCCGCTCCGCAGAACCCAGACACTTGCTCTCCTTAACAGCTTGAAAGTCAAGGATTTAAGAAGGGTGGATTCAACAGGGGAGTGCAGAGTTCTGTAGTCACCGCTAGAGGGCTCCTGCTAAGTTAAGCATTATCTTTCAAGTGTATCCACAAAGGTGTAAATAAATGTTCAGTCATACCTTTTGTCTGCGTCTCTCCATTTATGTACAGACACATCTCTGTCCCTCATGAGACAGTTTTCCCAGAACTTATTAACTCATTTCATGAGTAGGCTTTGTGTCCCAATCTGGAAATGATACCATACTCTGTATTTGGAAAAACTTGAAATTAAATGAGAGACATCTATTTTTTTTTCAGAAATGTCTTAAAATGTCTAAAAATGCCCATAGCTTTATTGCCAAAGGGAAAAGAAAAATCTTAAATTCTGCTTTGATTCCATTGGGCTAGCTGCCATATAACTGGTACCCATGTAGAAACGCCATTTGGACATTTTTTAGCGAGCTCAGCTGTAGTACCATCAGTTAAAATGTATTTTCAGAATATTGGGTTAATTTAAACCATTAAAGTAGTGGTATAAATTTTAAATGAAGCACAAAAATAATTCTCAGTGTCTTGCTGCTTTTATTGTTTAGTGTACATGTCACAGAGCCCACTAAATACGCAGCTCCAATTAACATGGTAAATAATAACATTGTTTGCACAATCTTCTTGTTACGCTTTTAAAGGCTAGAACAACACTCTCCTTTGAGTGTTTTAAGATCTATAACAAAATTAAACTGTTATTTCTGGTTTTTAATTGAAAGGATTGAAAAGCAGAAAATGTAAACTGCCCAGAATGCTGAGAATGGAATCGTGCAAGAGAGAGCCTTGCGGAGGGCTCCACATTTAGTTAGGGCTGATTGATGGGGCACCCAGCTGAGCAGTGAGTCACATGAGAGGTAGGAGAAAGCAGACAGAGAGCTTGGGAGATGGGAGGGCTGGGCGCTCTTGGCTGGCATGTGTTAGGTTATAGGCCCATAGGAGCAAGCCAGACTGCACAGTCCCAAAAGTGAGCCTGGAGTCTGGGCTTCAGCCGGTAGTGTAGGAATCTGACTAAAGAAAAGAGGAACTGGGCCCCGCTGAGGGAAAGAGGGAGGACCTGAGGCTGCTGCTCCTCATCCTGGTGCTTCACTGACTAGAACCCAGGGGCCTTGCCGAATGTGGGGAGGAACCGTTAGCATACCACGGTCAGTGTCCCTGCACCTCTCTGAGCGAGGCCATTGCTTTTGCTCTGCATAGTCCAAAGCCAGTTCAAGCATGGAAATACATCGGCTTCCCTCACTGCATCATTGTCCCTCTGCCCCAGGATTGCTGTTTGACTCGTCACCAAACTTGGTCCATTATGTCAAGTCACTTCCTGGCTGAGTTTGGCTGTGGAAGATGGGCTACGTGATGCTTAAGTGTTCACTGATTGACAGATCACAGATGAGAATTATGAGCTTAATGAATTAATGTTTTCTAATACAAGCATTATTGAGCCTTTTCTGTGTATCAAGTAGCTGTACAGGTAGAGGGATAAAAATTAAAGTCATGTCCCCATGCAGACGCCTGACCTCTATTTTATTTGGCATTCTTTGTGTGTGTTGCATGTGCCGGCCCTTTTCACAGTGTGGAATCATGGTCTCATCACTGAAGGCTTCCTCCTTCCCCCATCAATTTTCTGCCCCCTCAGGGTCCAGTTTAAAGGTAACTCCTAGAACCCATGGAACCTCTCCCAAAGTGTAGGCAGCAGATACTTCTAGAACAGACTAGAATGTTCAGTGCAAAATTCTACATGAGTAACTTAGAAATGGCAAGTGTCTATGTATCCCTAACCTTAGCCTCTAACCTCATAGCTGAACATGGTGCTGAACAGTAGCAGAGGCCACAGCGATGTCTCCTAAACAGTCAAGGAATATGTGTTTCCTCCAAGGAACAACTAGAGAGTTATACGACAGTTGGCGCTACACACAGATGACCAACAAAGCACAGGGCTCATTGTACGTAATCTCTAACATGGGCAGGCCAGAGCTGGAAAGTACAGTGTTGGAAGTGCATTGTGTTGCTCTTCCCTCATTCACCAGAAGGCCATTGAGAGCCGCCAGAGTCACACAAACCTTTGAGGGACAGTGCTTTGGGGAGAGTTGTTTGACCGCGTGAACAGAGAAGTGTTTTGTATGAGTAAGGAGGGATTCTTGGTTATCCTCTACAGGACTGGAGTTCCTGCCCTCCTCACCTCAGCTGTGGGCCTTGGCAAATCCTGTCTTTACTGAGAATGCTCCAAGCTGGGCTTTCTTCTTCCTCCTGTGATAGCAACAACCCCATCTAACCATGCCATCAGGCCTATTTCCATGTAACTACCAGTAATGACTGGGCTCTTGTGGCACCATCGAATGCACCAGCGGTTCCTAATGGAATTGTGGCCCACACTGGAAACATTTTCATTTCCTTACGGTTGCCAGAAATCAGCAAGTCAACCCTAGAAGATAGGCAATATCGATGGGTACCTTATGTCATTGACCATGCCCATGGGATTTCCTGGGGTGTGCTAGCAGGTAGACGCAGTGAAGAAGTACACGAAGCAGCTCTTAAGCACAATTTTGCTCAGTCTGAGCCCCCAGGTGTAGCCTGAGCTTCTGGCTTGGCCTAGCACCAAGTCCTGACCTGCCACAGCTGCTTAGTCTTCAATAATCACACAAAGGCTTATATTAATTACTATTTGCCTATGGTAATGAGCTCTTATAACTTAACTCATTCTTATTAATCTTTTATGTTGCACGTGTTTCATAGCTTTACCTTTGTTCCATTATATCTTGCTTTCTCGGAGTCAGTCTACAGTGTCTCTCTTACTTTGTCCTTATTCTCCGGTACCTATGCTTGAATTTTCCATCTCCCTCTAAGCTGCCTTGCTATAGACCAAAACAGTCTCTTTATCAGCCAGGGGTAGTAAAGCATACTCACAGCATACAAAAAGAAATCTCACATCGCCCAGGGGCTCTCATGGGCTCCACCTTGAGTCGGGCTCAGCTTGCCTTCCTTAGCTCTGGTCTGAGGTTACCTCTGGGGAAGGATATCGTCTCACAGGCTTTCTAGACTAGATGGTATCATGGCAAGTTCTTGGTAGGAGAGTTAGTCTTTGAGCTACCATTAGCCAGTATTTCATTGTCCACACTCTCCACCGATAGAGGTGGAGACTCATTTCTGTGAGGACCATTGGCAGAAGTGCCTTTAGACATATGAGTTGACTGCTGATCCGTAGCTTTCTGTTCACAATTGAATATTTTCTCTGAGGGAAATGGTGGTGAAATATGTGTCTACACTTTGAACTTCAAAAACCAAGTTTATTAGTTTATTTTCTTATTTCATTTTCTCCCTGCAGCAATCCTTAAAGTAATTTGAGTGGCCATTGGTTGTTTTCATTTGAGAACATTGTAGTATGTGCAGGTTGAGTGAGTTCAATCAGGCTCCAATAGTTTGCACAGGACATCTGCCTGATCTCTGCAGCACCTCTGTGAGATGGACAGACTGCTACCCACAAGTGCGGTATCTGCTGTGCAGGAGGTGAGGTGACAGTTGTGTGTTCTCTGCAGTGAGATGGACAGACTGTTACCCACAAGTGCGGTATCTGCTGTGCAGGAGGTGGGGTGACAGTTGTGTGTTCTCTGCAGTGAGATGGACAGACTGCTACCCACAAGTGCGGTATCTGCTGTGCAGGAGGTGGGGTGACAGTTGTGTGTTCTCTGCAGTGAGATGGACAGACTGCTACCCACAAGTGCGGTATCTGCTGTGCAGGAGGTGAGGTGACAGTTGTGTGTTCTCAGCGCTGCTGCTGTTGCTTGGAGTTCCCGTGGACTGTGTGACTGCACATTCAGACTCACCTGCAGGCTCTTCAGGGTGTGAGTCAGGAGCTCAAGCTTTTGACACATTCGATTGTAAAAAGAAGCTGCCAAGCAAAGTAATGGGAAGCAAAAGATGTAAGATGTTATCTGTGTCGATTGTTGGAGCTAGCCTAGCACATCAGGACCCCAAGAACAGCTCCTGCTTTACCTGTTGGCTTATGTTCGCTTAATGTGTTCACCTAGACTGACATGACAGCCTGCAGCATGGCAGGTGTGTGCGTGTGTACCCTCATTCCCTTCTGTTCACAGCAAGGCACCCGTGGATTATGAGGCAGGTCTTTGAGAACTGTTAATCAGCTTAGCTTGAGAATAGCATCAGGTAATGATATCTTGGGCAGCTAGAATGTTTAGCAGGGTAGGATATTCTGCTTCAAGGGTTTATTTGTCCAGCCAGCAATACTGAACACTGTATGTCTGTCAGGTGCACTCAGCTGACAGTCTGGAAAAGTGCAGAGTTGCCATGGTAGAGGGTCAGAATGCTGGTAATAGAAGTGAGCTTGAGGAAAACATTATATATTGCTGTTCTAGAGCAATCTTTCCAAAGCAGAGATGTCCCTGCTCATTAGTGGATGTTGTCCTTATGGGGCTTCTGGTGGATTTAAAGCACTGTCAGTCTGTCACGTTCAACTCAGGGAGCTTTGAAAGAAGTCTTTGAAAATGTGATTCTCTAATTACTTATAGAAAATCACATTGAGCCTGTAATTGTTGGTGGCTGTGATGGAATCAGTTTGGGCTAGGCAAAACAGCACAATAATCCCAATAGAATTTAACTGGCAGTATAAGAAACCAGGTGTAGCTCTGAGGGAGAGTGCATCATATCTGATTAAAAGTGTACGATGTTGGAATTTTGCAGAAATTAAATCTGTTTTCCTTATGGAAACAAACTGTGGAAGACATAAACTTCAAAAACAACTAGGAAAGCCATTAATACCTAGCCTGTAAAATCTTAACTAGAAGTGTTCTTAGTCTGCAGATTTCAGACATGTCTCCTCTCCAGTATTTAATTTATGTTCTGACAAACATGGTTCATACCTTTGAAACAATGGCAATGGAGACAGTGTCCTCTGTCTTCAGTATGCAGGCTTCCATCCTTGGAGTCTTACTATGGTACAGGCACCCAAGGGGCCAGCTATTTCATAATGTCACTTTATTAAGTTGATAAGCATTAGGGAATATGTTGTCGTGTTTTTTGTTTGTTTGTTTTGGGTTTTGTTTTTTGTTTTTTGGTAGTTTTTTTTTTTTTTCTTCTTTTGAGACAAGATTTCTTCTCAAGACAGAATAACCCTGCCTGTTCTGGAACTTGATCTGTAGACCAGGCTGGTCTCAAACTCAAGGAGTTTCACCTGCCTCTGTCTCCAGAGTGTTGGGATTAAAAGTGTCCACCACCACCACAAGGCAACCATGTTTTATGTTACAAGGCAAGGCTGTATTTTAGTAATATGTAATGGCATCAAGGACACATAGAATATTATTTTAATCTAAATTGGTTTATGCTAAGTATATTTTCTTTATGGGAGAGATACCTACCAAGCCACGTAATAGATATCTGGAGTTAGGCAATCTTGTTCTACTTGTATCTCAGGAATTATTTCAGCCATCAAAATATAGAAAATCATTCTACTCTCTGATGCCAATATGCGCTAAGAGAAAGGAGGCAAGGAAAATAAACATGTTTGCTTCCGCTGAGTGCTCAGAATTAGAACAGAATTAAGCTGGTATTTAATGTATGGCATTATTAGGAGACTGTAGTAATTCAGTACATTGAACTGAACTGAAGATTGAAATTGCCACCAATTCAGTTATACACATTATGTCTTTCTCTTTCTATGTATGGATACATATATACATACATACATAATTTACAGTATGTATACATGTGTGAGACACATTAAAGATTTTAAATTGTAGGCAAAATGGAATTTTTACTTTCTACGCATAAAGAATTGCCCCCTTAATGCCTGAAGACACAAGATAGCAGGCAGCTCAGAACTCTGACCTATGAGAGAAGCGAGCGAGGAAATGAGGTGAACCTCAGTTTGCCCAGTGGTGGTTTTCAGGCCCAAGCATGGTAATGACGTCTCCAGCAGCCTGTGACCTCACTGAGATGAACTAGAGTGGCAAGGATTTGTGAGGGAGAGATGGAGGGGCCTGGCACTGGGAATGAATAGGCACAGCTGGCGTCTCCCAAGCCCACCAGCAAACTCTGTGGCTCACAGAAGAAGATTAGCTCATGTTCCCACCTGCAGAGTGGAAAGAACACATAATACAAAGGATAGGTTGCAGAAGAGTGTCACCCAGATAATGAGAGTAAATTACCCCAGATCAGCGTTGGCCTCAGACTTGCCCAAGCAAAGCCGGGAGCAGTCAGTCCTTGAGAGATAACGCTGGTCTGAGGAGACCGTGCCTGGCAGAACAAGCCCAGTACCTATGAATATGTAACTAGCAATGCTGTGCCTCCAGTCACAAAAAGTGCAGAAAAATAATGAACTATGAACTAGGCAGGGAATCCTTAGGAACAAAAGCACAAGTTATACCAGGAATGACATAGTCTCTTGAGACCTCAAAGCCCTCCCGCAGTGACACACCATCAACAGGCTTCCTGGTCCTTCCCAGGCAATTCTGTCAAGTATTCAGATGTATGAGTTCATGGGGGCCATTTTTATTCAAACCACCAAAAAGAGGTACACTAGCTGATTCAGACTCTCTCTGAGTGTGGTCTCACTGAATCCCCGTGATGGCAGCCATTCTGTAAGTTACTGTGTTAAGCAGAAGAAGCAGAATTGGAACAGCACACCAAGTTTTAATTCCCTGCATAAGCATCCGGCTAGTATGGGCAATTGTCCCTGGAAGGAAATATATAAAATGAGGAGCTGGTGAGCAGTTCTCTGACTTTCTCTGTGACAGACTGGAGTTGGAAGGTCCATCCTTTATGCTTGTGCAGATTTTACCTAATTAAAATATCCTTTGTCACCTAAAGGGCTGAAGAGCTGGCCCAGTGTTTAAGGGTACTTGCTGTTCTTGCAAAGGACCAGGGTTTTGTTCTCAGAATAAGAATAATGGCTCACAACCATGTCTAACTCCAGTTTCAGGGGCTCCAATATCTAAGGCCCTCTACTGACTTCTGTGGGCACCAGACTCGCATATGGTACACATATACACATGCAGGCAAAATACTCGTACACCTCAGAAAACAAAAATGAATAAATCTAAAAATTATTCTTGTGTTATAAATGGCTTAAGAACCGGGAAACCTCCATAATCTTAAGTATTAAATTATCTGATAGAGATTATGAATGTTTATCATGATAATTGGCAACAGTAGTAATTATGTACTGGGCGCTGTACTCTAGTACATTTTAGATGTCAAGGAGGTACTTCATAGGTTAGGAGCTAAAGTATTGCTGAGGACACTGGTGCAGAGGATTGTAAGAGACTCAGTATAGCAATGTGACCCCACACACACACACCCAGTCCCTGCACTTAGAGGCAGAAGAAGCAGCTATCTGTGAGTTGGAGGCCAGACAGCCTGGTCTGCATATGAGGTTCCAGACCAGTCAGGGATGTATAGTTAGACTCTGTCTCCAAAGAAGGGGGGGGGGTTCAGTTTTTTCTTTTCTTTTCTTTTCTATTGCTGTAGCACTTGGGAGGTAGAGATTAGAGGATAAGTTTACTTAAAAACTGTCTCAGAGATATAGTTTAGGCTGCGTGAGACCATGTCTCAAGATAATAAGGAAGTGTTTGAGTTTAATGAGCCTGGAGGAGTGATGTGTAACACACTCAGCCTTCCACCAAAATAATTTATGAAAGTTTCCTGTGGTGAGGGTGCTTGCCCAGCCAGCCAGCCAGCCAGCCATTGTCTTCCTCCAGATTTTTTATAGTAAGGTTATAATTTCCTTGAATCTTAACAGGCTCAACATCTTGAAAATGCCAACTACTAAGGCATATCTTCTCTTCTGAAAATAAACATTTTCTTGATTTTATATAAGTAGAATTCTATATTTCACCAATAGGATGGAGAAAATGAGATTCCTTAGCAGATAGACAAATTTTAAATGTATATGGGTCATAAAAACAAAAGTCAGCTGAGGGAAAAAATTGAACTTCTCTTTCTTACACCTTCTGAATGAGGCCTTTTGCTCTGATTAGTATAGTAGTCATCAAGGGATTTTATGTATTGTTTTATTTGGAGCAAGAGAAAATTTCAGTCTTTCCTAATAATCAAGAGATTGTTTAGACAGCTGGTAAGCTGGCCTACATGTTAAATATGTATACGGCAGGTCTTTGGGTATGTTAGTGTAAAATCAACTTATGTCAGGGCCAATTTATAGTATCTGCAAACGAGCCTAATCAGGCCAACGAAGTAGTCAGACCGTAGGTAGAATTATGTGACAATGGAGTTTGCATTTTGAGGGAAGTCATTTGCAAGCTACCTGTCATTCATATTTCCCAAGGTTCACTCTTTCAGTGAACTTTGCTGCCTGGGAGAATGGCTTAGGTATTTGTCAGTGTAAATATTTAAAGAAGTTATCTGTAAAAGATCATGGAAACAGATTCACACACACACCCTTTAGATCATTTTCTGTTGACTGATTAAATATTTTCCTGTTAGTTACCACTCTGTACCCTGAGTCTGTTTGTCTGTCAAGTCTAACATATGTAACAATGAGAAAATACTGCTTCCGTTTTGCTGAAACACTTGGTATTTCAGGAAGTACTGCATCGGTCTTTCTTGACACGCTCTTCTTGGCTCATGTCTAGAACCATCCAGTCCAAAAGCAGATGCACGCTCGCTCTCTTTATAGAGGAGTCTGCTGTGAGTCTCTACCTCTTACAAGATTAGAGTCACTCACTGCCCTACCCTTCCTCAAGTGCTCTTTGTCACCAGGTGACTCCCTGGGATGGCAAGCAATGCTAATGCTTAGGTTTCAGTGTTGCCTTGTGCCCCAAACTTCCAGGACCTAGCCAGTCCTTCATCCTCTCTTGCTGACAGAGCTGCACAGAGTTAGGGAGGAGAGATTTCTCTACAGAGTAGTAGAGCTTTCAAGTCATGTTTAAGCTCCCATCTGTGGTAACTGCTGCACAGTGTCTGCTTGGCAGTAGGAGCATGTTTATATGTATAGGTGGTGATCCAAATCTCAGCTTTCCTATGTAGAGAACTGTACCCTACTCCAGTTTTCCCAGAGGTAAGGCCAGAGAAAGAGTTGTGCATTAGAAATAAAACATCCTCCAAACTTTGGTGCGAGGGTGATGGTTGCTATTGACTGCCAGTTTACAGTCTATAGAGTTGTTACTGGTTTTCACTGTAGACCTTGACAACAATGGTGAGCAGTAGCCAAGCCAGCCTGAATCCTCTCCTGTCTTGAAATTTCTGCCATCAGACACACTGCTTTTCAGCTTGGCGTTCCTCAAGTTCTCAGGGCACTGGCAGAATGTATCCAGATTCATTGTCAATTTGAATACCTCATTCCCAACTGTGGTAGAATCTGTGTTCTCCTCTGAAACTCTGTGAACTAGGCCTCTGCTATCTGCATTTCTCTCAGGCTTCTGGTCTGCCAGATTCCTATCAGAATAGCGCATTATTGATGCTCACATCATTGGAGGGCATCATTTCTTAGCCCAAATTCCAAACTCTCCTGGAGACCATGTGGTCAGATTTATCACAGTAGCAACCCCATTTTCAGCACCATTATTTTGGATCCGTTGCTGTAAGAAAATAACTTCCCAGACTCAACTCCTGCAAGGAAAGGCTTTTGACTCACAGTTCCAGGTGGTAGCCTTTCATTGCAGAGAAACCAGGACTGTCGGAGCCTGGAGAACGCGGTCTCTCAGCATTCAAGGTCAGGAAGAGACAGTGGGGAAGGCTCACACTCCACCACTTCCTCCTTTTTGTGTGCTTTAGGACCTCTACCCATGGAACTGGGGTGGCCCACAAGTAAGGTGGGTCTTACCACCTCAATAAATCTAACCAACATCACTGTTGGGCCTGTCCAGAGGCCTGTCACTTAGGCGAGCGAGTCTAGGTCCTGACGATTGGCTATCACACAGACTTCCTCGGTCCTCTGCACTGGATTGCAGCGGACAGAGGAACTGGGGGCAGTAGAGTCCCCGTGGACAGGGCACAGGAAGTAGCTGCTCTACGGTGGCCTTGCTCTTCCTCTCTTTTCAGCTATCAGAATCTAGTCATCTTGTGACTGGTACCACCAACCAAATCCAGCTTCGTTGTTGATAAAAGTGATTCCACATTGGAAGCAGGTGCTTTTGAAGCGTTCGTAGCCCTGGCCTCTGTGCTTGCAAACTGACTGGCTATGTCTGCCCCAGGCAGTGCCGAGCACCATGTGCACAGGAGAGTCTCTGTCAAGGCTATGACATAGCTCACTAAGTTGACATGGATGAGAGCAAGTATGGCCTAGTTCAATACTATGAAAGTATCATATCCATAGCTTAGGCACTTGTCTGAAATAATGTAAACCTTAAAAAATGGAATACCTTAAAGTGTGTGCACATGCACCATGAATGGAGAATTTCTTTAGAAATAGTACTCATACATATTTTACACATAAATTGACAAGGATGACAGAAACCTCATCTTCTCTGTGGTAATTTAAACTAGGCTGATTGAGAATTTATTGCCTAATTATACTTGTCATACTGACATAAGAGTCATTAGTTCTAGAAAAACATGTTTGTCATAGCAGGATTATCTCTAATTAATACAGTCAATATCGAACATGTATTTAAAGCCAGAGAGAACAGTCGCCTCCAGCACATGATGGACTCCAAGGAGCTGATGGCAAAGCTGTTTGATTTGCTGCTGTGCTAGAAGCACAGCTTGACATATGAGAAGGAAAACGCCAGGCCATACAGCGTTCCTCGGGCTTCAGAGCTTCTGGCATCGACTCCTTTTGTTGGCGAATTAAGGTCACTGAAGATTCACAAAGGGATGCCATTTATACTGATGAGTACCTGGACTAGAATTCAACCCAGACCCAGGGTGGTGCTTCCTCAGCATTAAATCCCACCAGACCCAGTATGATCTTAGTAGGGTCCACATGTGGCCATGTCCTCTTTTCTTAAAGCACATGTGAAGTTGGAGCCCAGAAGAATAAAGCAAGTATTTCTATTCAGAGAGCTACTCTAATGTGAACAAACATCAGGTGCATGCTGAGCTACCGTGGGCATTGCAGTGAGGTGGTGCTGATTCACATGTGGTGGAATGTTCTTGAACAATGGAGCCACTAGTCTAGGTTGGTGTGTACCTAAGATCGTGTGGCACCCATGCTGCTCTGCCTAGCATCGCGAAGTGCACAGTGCTCAGGACAGTACATCTTCCAGCAGTTGCTTCAGGCTGTCGTTGATGTGTCGGGTATTAATAAAGAATGCAGTGCTGCTCATGTCTGACGGCACGATAGATTGTGCTCTAAAGACAAGGGGTCCTGGCTCCTAGAGTAGAGTACGAGGCCATATCCCCAAATCATCCATCAGATGGCTGAGGGAGAGGTGCTGGCCTCATCCTAGAGTACAGAGTATAGAAAACGTCCCTTAGCTTGAGCTTATCCAGCCCCCAAAGCCGCCCCTCCCCAGCTTCCATTGGTGTCCTTGGGTTGACACATTGGAGAAAGCACACTTGGATGCCCAGGGCAGTGATCTCAGAGCAGCACTAAGAACACTGTAGTCAGATGGGAGAGCATCCTTTGGCATGTAGCCACAGAAAGTCTCCTGATCTCCCTTCCAGGAGCCAGAGACAGCCCCAATTGAATGTTCCCAGAGAGGAGACTCCCAGAAACACTGCATTCTGAATTAGTCACACTGCCCTGCCGCCAGCAGTTCCTAGATAATCAGCATCTAAGGCATCTAGATCAAAATTTTGAGTCATTTGGTTCCAAAAGATGTGTAGTAGCAGACAGATTTGGCTTCATTTAGAAGAAAATGTATTCCACTTCTTTGCATTTGAAAATCTGGAACTCAGTGCCCCCCTGTGCTGTAATCTCCTGCGTCATTAATGTGACATGTGCATGCTTAGATTTGAGAGAGGAGAAGTTGGAAGCGTGTTTGGTTTTGAGTCCAGAACTAGTTGAGCCAGGACATACCTACTCTAACTTCTATTCTCACCCTTAAAGGCGGTCACTGGGCAAGCTGGGGCGGGGAGCAGCACAGGAAAGGAAGCAATGCCTGGCTCAGAATGGGCCTGTGCAGTCAGGCTTCCCTTACCTGCGTTCATGAAGCTCCATCTGTTATTCTGTGTGGACACAATCACCTAATTGCGTGTTCTAATCCAGTTCACACTTATACTAAAGTAGCTTTTGTGGACTGAAAATAGTTGTATTGAGTTAACACTGGTGTGGGGCTAGAGAGATGGCTCAGGGGTTAGGAGTTAACACTGGTGTGGGGCTGGAGAGATGGCTCAGGGGTTAGGAGTTAACACTGGTGGCACTATTAGTCTCTTCATTCAGAAAGAGCAAGGACTCTAGAGGAAAGCCGTCCGTCATCTTGTGTCTGTGGCAAGTTCTTCCGTTGGCTCATTTCTTCATCGCCAATTGCTGTGGTGCCTTGGAAGCTGGGATTAAGAATATATAAGTCCTGCTTCTAGGTGCTGGTGAGGTCCTGAGAGCCCGTTCCACACTAGCCGTCTCCTTTGAACCTATGCAGAGTATTGCTCTTTCTCATCTTCTCCAAACCCAAAGCCTCCAGTCATAGGCCCCAACTGTTAGTTTCTGAATTGAAAAGATGCAGAAAATGTTTTATCAAATATCGTTTTCCTTTCCGAAGCCTTTCCATGACTGTTGGGCAACATAAAGAACCCACAGTGATTTTAAATGATGCAGTTTTGTGACGTGGTGGTTGGTATTCAGGGTCCTGAGGGGGTCACCACTGAAAATCTCAAAGCCCCACCCTTCCTGTTACAGGCTTGGCTGTGGCTTCCCCTAGTCCATCCCCTAAGTACCTGTGCTGGGCAGTTTTTGTTATCAGGTTTATGGAAACTGGAATCACCTGGGAAGGGGGATCCTTAATTGAAGAACTGCCTCTCATCACTTGGCTTGTGACTGACTGTGAGACCTTGAGTGATGATTGGTGTGAGAGGGGCCCAGCCCACTGTGAGTGACTCCGCCCCCCTGCAGATGGGCCTGGGCTGTATGGAAGGCTAGCTACAGATCAACCAGCAAAGCTTCCTTCCCTTGTGGTTCCTGCCTCTGGGTTCCTATCTTGATTCCCTGCCTAACTTCCCTCAAAGATGAATTGTGACCTGCAAGTGGAAACTACAATGAACTGTTTTCTCCCAAGGTGCTCTTGGGTCCTAGTGTCTGTAGCAATAAGACGGTAGAAAGGAATGCCAGCAGCGTGCATTTTTTTTTATGTAAGCTTATGGTTTGGATACAAGCATATTTTTAATTAAACTAACCAGGACAATTGGACTCGACCTGGCCACTGCACAGTGGCTGCTTCTGGCACAGCTCCTGGTAGTTTGGGGACGTCTCCAGGGCACCTCACAGGGCTGACCAGCAGTCAGTTCCCAGCACATGAGGAGAATGTGAAAACCAGCGAGCATGAGCAATGATTTTAAGGTCCAGGGTTCTGAGAGTGAGGAACTTGCCTCAAAAGTTCCTGTCCCAGACATGTCCAGGATTTATAGTGGAATGTGAGACGCTGGTTATGAAGGGCCCACCACCGTGCAGGAATTCACTCCTTTCTCAATGGGTTTCTCTCTGGCAGTTGTTACTTCATCACACAAGCTTGGGCTGTTGTGAAGGTTGTGTTAGAATTGACATGCTAGCAAGTTGAATTAATCTTCAACAGCATGTTTTAAAGAAACTTTTAAATTATTTTTAAAGTAGCACCTCCCTGATTAGTAGTTGTATAAGTTTGAAGGGTTTTTTGAGAGGTTTTGTTTCTTTTCACTGACTATAAAAATAAATATATTCACTTAAAGCAGTGATTCTCAGTCTTCCTGAGAACGGCCTGCTGCCACCCCATTTCCTCATGATGTGGTGACCCCTCAGCATAAAATTATTCTCATTGCTACTCCAATAACTGTAATTTTGCCAGTTATGAATCATAATATAAATATCTGATATGTGATTCCCCCCAGAGGGGTTGTGACCCACAGATTGAGAACCACTAACTTAAGTTTATAATTTGATTTTGCCCAGATTGACTGGGGGAAGGGGCTTCTGTGTCTTCACAGAAGGGAGTGTACGGTGTGGTGGTGTAACACCAACACTATGAAGTGAGCGCCAGCTAAAGTTGATGAGTGTGCCCCTCATGTCAGCCCGTCTTCAAGTGGCAACAGTGCTTTATACATTTGACTTTTAATAATGTCATATCAGCAATGACGTGACTATCATTGGTTAAAACATTTTATTATCATGTACAAATCCATATGGGACATTCACAATGTTTTAAACTATTTTTCTGTGCTTGCAATCTTTCCAGCCTATGAAAAATAATGCAACAAAATATTTTTTACTAGGCATAGGAAGTAAAATTTTAATTTATTACTCTAAAAATTCCGTCATTGAGTTTATGAAATCTGGAGAACGTATATTTGGTGCTTGGAGGATTGCTCAGTACTTGTCAGATGCTGATCATATAACCACAAGGACCTAAGTTTGGGTAACTAGCACCAAGTAAAAGCACAGAGGTGTGCATAAACCCCAGCTGTGGGGAGCAGGGGCAGCTGGATCCCCAGGGCTAGCTGACTAGACAGCAAGAGCCCCTGTCTCAAAAATAAAATGGGATTGTAGAGAGGAAGACACCTGACATACTGACCTCTGACCTCCTTGTGCAAGTGCACCCACACACCTGCATGTGTACATTATGCAGCGGTGGGGGGGGCCTTCTCTAGCTTATGGTGAATGAAATCACGACTTGAAACTAGCAAAGCAACTTTGATTTAACTTAAATAGAATACTGTTCCCATTAAGGTAGAGTTCAGCTGACTCAGAGCAGTGAAAATTTCGAAGACATACTTGGTGGCTTTAATTAAGAAGTGGTTTTGAGATTTCTGACCATATTAAAAAGTTCTGCCACCTTTAATAATTGCATTATATTAATAAAGTGTTATAAAATAAAAGATCGCTCACCAGGCTTGCAGTGACTGAGTTCTCTGCAGCTTATTGCCTGAGCAACTGCTGCTGATCAGACAAAGGTGCTCAGAGCCTTTAAAATTAACATACTGTGTATGTCCGCCCACATGAGAAGGTTTCCATGCCCTCCAGCCTGTCTAATAGATAGAGGCTTTTAAGGTTTTATTTATTATACTTAATATAAAAGTAGAATGAAGATAAGTTAAAGTGCTATAGAGTATGTAATTGAAATAATTTGGAGTAGAATTTAAATTGATTTCCTTATTAATTAAAAATTATTAAAAGCATTTAATTATATTCAAGGTGTGTCCAAACATATCACGATGGAGAAAATATTAGCAATATCTTGTCTTACTATTCCTAGATTATTTGAAAAAGAGTATTTGCTATATTAATTGTAAAAAAAAAAAATAATAAACTACAGATAGGGTTGCCCTTATTTTAGAGATAGGTCTCACTCTTGCCCAGACTGACTCCAACTCACAATCCTGCCTCTGTCTCTCAAGCACTGGAATTTCAATAATGTACCAGCTGATCCTGATGTTCTACTTTTTAAGATATAAAACGTATGAGCTCAGCGATTGCTTGTACAAGATGTAACTGAGATACACAACCTTCTGTAAATATGGCTGGCATGGGTTAGAACATTATATTGACACATCCTTGCAGGGTGCTAATAGTGTTTTCAGTGACATTTTTAGTGTGCTTATAATCTTTGTAATAGAGGAAGCAATGTGGCTTCACTGTGTGAAGGAAATTTAAAGAAATCACTATAGTTCATCTAAGAGTTCTATCACTTAATTTTGGTGAGAAAGAGAATGTATATATATTTCTGATAATGTAATTAAATCAAGTGTTGCAAGTAAACTAACTGGTTTTTGTGTACCTGTATAGAGTGTATGATAAGGCTTCTCAAGTCATACCTTTTAACTCCTGGGCTTTAGGCCAGCGCATGGGGACAGCTCTGACCATTGGGACAGTGCTGGCTTGATCTGCGTTCCTGATAGAAAGTGACTGTGAACCAGAACAGAACTGTGCCCAGTCGCTAGGATGAGATTTAAATGAGTTGTTTTTTTCTTTTTCTTTTTCCTCTTTTCATGATTAGGCCATCAGCTGCAAAGGTCAGCACAGCATATCCTACACTTTGTCAAGGAATCAGACCGTGGTGGTGGAGTACACACATGATAAAGACACGGACATGTTTCAGGTAATGCTTGTGTTTTAATGGAAACTAACCCATTTCCCTTTCCTGTGGGTTTAGATCATGTGCCACAGCGCCAGTCGGACCTGCCAGGGGAAAGGAGCTGAGGATCGTACAGGGAATTGTGCAGCAAATTTTGATTGTTTGTTTGTTTGTTTGTTTGTGAGGTTGTGTTCTAAGAAGAGCTTCTCTCCCTCACTCCCCTCACTCCAAACCTCCCCCTTGCTCATCTCCACTCTCCTTCAAATTCTAGATCAATCTTTAATGCAATAAAAATATTGGTATTAGCAGGGGCTGGAGAGATGGCTCAGTGGTTAAGAGCACTGGCTGCTCTTCCAGAGGACCCGGGTTCAATTCCCAGCAACCACATGGTGTCTCACAGCCATCTGTAATGACATCTGGCATCTGGTGCCCTCTTCTGTATACTGTAAACATAATAAATAAACAAATATTTAAAAAGAGCCATATGACCAATAAAAGAAAACAAAACAAAAAACATAAAAAGGGGCTGGAGAGATGGCTCAGTGGTTAAGAGCACTGGCTGCTCTTCCAGAGGTACTGAGTTCAGTTCCCAGCAACCACATGATGGCTCGCAGCCATCTATAATGAGATCTGGTGCACTCTTCTGGCCTGCAAGCATACATGGAGAGAGAACACTATGCATAATAAATAAATAAATCTTTAAACAGAAAAAAATGTTATTAACAAAGACAAAAAATTTTAAGCCAACCACTTTTAAAACCAAAATAGTAGAAAAGTTTTTAAATAACACAAGTCAAAGAAAACATAAAAAATCAGTCTTTCAGAAGTAACTGGAACAGTATATAGAACAATTCATATGATGTGGCCAACATCTTACTCTCTTCTAGAAAATGTAAAGCCTAAGTACTTTCTTTTTTAAAAAAAAAAAATAGTTTATTTTATGTGTATTGGTGTTTTGCCTGCATGTATGTCTGTGTAAAGGTGTCCCGTCTTCTGGAACTGGAGTTACAGATAGCCATGAGCTGCCATATGGGTGCTGGGAATTGAACCCAGGTACTCTGGAAGAGCAGTCAATGCTCTAAACTGCTGAGCCATCTCTTCATCCCCTCCTAAGTGCTTTCTTAATTAAATCTTAAGAGGATAAAAATTGATAGTCAAATTACTAGATGCTTACCTCAAAAAGGTTTTTTGACCTTAAGTAAGTATAGGATGAGTGTAGGAAGAATTGATGGCATATTATAGAGTCTAAACCAAACAAAAGCACAAGAAAAAAGAAAACATCATTTAATGAAACTGAAAAGCAAAGAATTAGAAAATGCACCAAAGAACTTAAGAAACAACAGAGAGTTTTAATGTGGACTCACAAAGACAGAAGGCAGAGGGGAATGGGGAGACAGCCATGGATAGAGAGAGTGCAGGGTGAAGAAACAGCAGCAAAGCTGAGGTGATTTCATGCTTAAGAGAGACATCCAGGGAGTCCCCTGGGAAGAGAAAATAGAGAAAATCCCCTTAGCTAATTGGGAGCATAAGAGGTTGTAACCAAGAAGAGGTGGGAACAAATCATGAGAGAAGGAGATGATTGAGTGAGAGGAGCAACAAGGAGGGAGAAAAAGAGGAATGGAGATCTTAACACAGGAAGCCACTGTGGGCTTGGAAAAAGACTAAGGAAACCTCCAAGAACTCACAGGATGTCCCTGGCTAGGCCTCCAACCAGTAGTGAAGGTGTTGCCTAAACAGGACTTTTATATTCAAATGAATAGCTACCCTAAGTGTCATCACAGAACTTAACATCCAACAATGAATAGAAGTAGAGGCAGGGATACATGGCTAAGCACTGGGCTGAGTCTCTGGTCCAGCTGATATCACAAGGGAGACTCTATATGAGCAAGGGGATAGGAACTATGAGGAAAATTCTCACAGTGATGGCTGGCTGGAGCTCTGGGGAGCTCACTGAATCAGCCACCTGGGAACCATCTAGAAAAGGAACTAAGCCCTCCAAGGATAGGCAACTGTCCACTGACATGGGCAGTATGTGGATCCTCAAGGGGTGGGTTCAGACTCTGTTTCTGTACATGGACTGGCACCGTGGAGCCCATTCCCTCCAGAGGAACACCTAACCCAGTCTTGATATTAGCATGAGGAAATCAGACCTGTCTGGAGTGGACGCTGAGTTGATCCACCTTGAGACCTCTTGCCCTTTCTGGGGAGGGGGCGGGGGATAGGAAGGAGAGAGGCTTAAGGCTGAAGACTGACTGGGAGGGGTCAGGAGAGGGAAGGGAGTTGGAACAAGGGGATACATGGATAAAAAAATGAGACTTTATTCTATTAAAAAAAAAAGTAGGAAGGATTAACCAATCCAAAGCAAGGAAAAGGAAAGGAAGCAGTGGAATTTGTTTCCCACGGCGTCTCATCCTTAGGAGTGTCAGACACACAAAAGCTGAAGTGGGGACTGAGGTGGGAAAGGCTGATCCCCATCCTGCATTAACCATTTCCCGAGACTTTACAAAAGGAGCAAGAGAAAAGCAGGAGCAGCTGTCAGAAAGAGAACCAATAGCTGCATCTTAAAATTATTAAACACAGAACAGCTCATGGCAGATTACTCCTTATTAACTGCAAACAGCACCGAGCGAGCACCTTGTGTAGCGTGGACCCTGAGCAGCAGTGTCTCCACAGGGCATCCTTGCAGCAGTGACACCAGTGATATAAACTATGTATTTATGCACCAACTAGTTGTTATACGTAAACCATATAACACTAGTTGATGCATAAATAATTAAATACGAAGCACAACTTAACCACAAAGATACAAGGTATAAAGTTACATTTCCTAACAGAAAAGTAGAGGCAAGTACTCACTTGAGCATGAGTAGATTGAGTGGGTAGACCAGGAAGACCCACGGTGCACGTGAGCCTCGACAGGCCTGTCTTCTTCCTCTAAAGTGTCCTCAACATTGTGGAGAAATATTTAATTATCTTTATAGCTCTCAGATTAAAACACAAGATCAAAATTGCTATAAGTAGCAGTCTGAGGAAGAAAACTGTCTCAGAACTAACATTATAGATTTATAAATGATTAAATGTCCAAGGATTTTTTTTTTTATTAAGTAATCATTGTATAAATTGCTCAAGTTAAAACATTCTAGTCCTTGGGAGCTGAAGACATGGCTCAGAGGTTAAAAGCACTGACTGCTCTCCCAAAGGTCCTGAGTTCAATTCCCAGCAACCATATTGTGGCTCACAACCATCTATATGTAGGATCGAATGTTCCATTCTGGCATAGAGGCATACATGTAAATAGAGTACTCATATACATAAAATAAATAAATCTTAAAAAAAGAAAAGAAAGTTCTAATCCTGACACGTCCCCGCAGAACATAAAATAAATTTTGCATTTTAGTATTTTTTACAACCAAAAAAATAATTAAATAAAAAGAAAATGAATGTGTCAAATGACGGAAATATTTACAATTAATGTCACAAAGAGTTAAGTCTCCTAAATATAAGATACTCCTAGAAATAACTAAGAAAAATGTATGCAGTTGAATTGGTTTGCCACAAAGAATTTACAGATATTCATTTAAAACAGACAATAAATAGCTCTTTAAAATAAAAAAGATGCACTGTACTACCTACAAAAATTTAAAAAAAAAGAAAATGTGATCTTAATTCATGGAGGAATAGTACTTTCATCTTGCTAGATTTTGTTCAGACTATATGAGAGATAAGTCTCCTGCACATTTTAAATTGATACAGCCTCTATGGGGCAGAGATTTGGGCTGTGAGAAATCTGCGATGTTCACACACTGACTTGACTCTGCCCTTCCCATATGAAAGCTTTTCATATATGCATGTTTACATGTGTGCAACATGACATTGTACAGGGATGTCCACACATATGTGCAACATGACATTGTACAGGGATGTCCATACATATGTGATGCATGACATTGTACAGGGATGTGCTTACATATGTGCAGCATGACATTGTACAGGGATGTGCTTACATATATGTAGCATGACATTGTACAGGGATGTCCATACATATGTGATGCATGACATTATATAGGGATGTCCTTACATATGTGCAACATGGCATTGTACACAGTTCTTGCTCAAAGTGTTAGTTAAGAAATAACCTCAGTGGGGGCCCATGCCAGAAGTTAGGGTGCAGTGGTACGTTGGAGTCTTGTAAGGCCATAGAGCTAAACAAGGAAAGACTGAATATAGAGACTCAGAAAGAGCTCAGGACAGACTGATGGAGCAAATATTAATCCCACTGTATATAGCGAGTCCCATAGTTATTATTGGAATCAGTTAAGATCACATTCTATGAAGTTTTAAATAACTAAATCATGGCATTAAAGGCAGTAATGCCAAACACTAATGTTAAATATTATATTAATTGTTAAATTGGTATCATTGAATGACTTAAGCAATTCTTAGGAACTCTAAAAGTCTCTAAAATGGTCATTAAAACATTGGCTAGGCTTTGTGAGGGAAGGACTAGGCAGGTAACATGCAGATTTGGGGACCGTGAGTTCCAGACAGCCATGCACTGTAGATGAACAGCAGACATGACTATAAAATCAGGCGTAGTTACCCAAATGCAAGTTCAAACTCAGAATCAAGATCTGTGTTATTTACACAAAGTATGAGCAGCTCCACTTCCATGTCCGTCCACCTGCCACCTACGTGCCGTCATCCTTATTATGCCAAGGATGGACACATACTTCCTGTCAGTATTGTCATGGAACTTCATAATGATGTTGAATTCTTTTGTAAAAGCCTGCCTTTTCCATGGAGAGCCTTTCACTAGGAGTGAGCTGAAGGTATTCTCCACAGGAAGGACGAGTGTCCTGGCTGTGTCAGGGTTGTCACTGGCGCTTTCCCACCCTTCGTCAACAGCTTCCTCTCACACCTGAGGTGCTGCTGATGTGAGACAGCGCGCTCCCTTAAGGAGACTTTGGTCACTTCCCACAGCCATGCAGCATCCCTGATGAGGAGGACTCTTCTTGGTGCCCTTGTCTTCTCAGAGTGAATTAAAGAGGTAGTTGGATTTTTTTTTTAATAGTTAATTTCTGAGTGCTTCATTTTGTCACAGAACTAAAAGGATTCAAGATTTAATAAAATTGAGGGTTTTTTAACCCACAAGTATGTGGGAATGCGGAAGTGCAATGTGGACTCACATTGAAGCACACAGTGCTTGTCACAAGTACTTGCTCCCCATCTTCACCAGGTCATCCCAGGGATATAAATGCCATTTTGACGCCTCTATTTTATTATGGAAGAAAGTTGGGTTTATGGACTCAGACCCCTTGATGGAGCAGCACATCCAGAGTCCTCTGGGAAGCATGCCATGCTCATACAAAATGCTAATTTGTGGACTGAGGAGATGGCTGCACAAGTATGTACCTCTTTGATCCCTCACACCCACATAAAAAAGCCAAGTGTGGTAGAGATCTGTACCCTTAGACAGAGTCAAGAGCTCTTCAGCCAGCCAGTCTAGCCGGGTTGGTGGGGCTTCAGAATCAGCTAGAGATCCCAGAATAAGGTGAAGAGAATCAGCAAAGGACTCAACTGTTAAAGGCATTCGCCATCCAGGCTAATGACCCAAGTATAATTCCCACAAGGCACAAGAACCAGTTCAAGCAAGCTGTCCTCTGACCTCCACACAATGACTAATATGCACACCCAACACCACCGCACCTCTGTCCCACATATACATACCCACACAAAAGCAAACAAGTAAGTAAACAAGACAGAAATGGATAGATACTGATGAAAGTGACTGAAAAATACACAAACACACACACACACACACACACACACACACACACACACACGTGATGTCAGCATTGCAGGTGTAAGGGTAGTGTGTCAGAGAGCAGTCATGGCTCAGCCCTGTAATATCTACCACTTACCACTATACTAAACAAAGCATCCTGTTAGGAACTAGTGGGGTCTGTTCTGTTTTCTGTTTTTTGTTTGTTTGTTTTTGTTTTTGTTTTGTTTGAACAGAGTCTCATTTTGTACATCAGGCAAGACATGAACCCGCAGAGATCTACCTGTGTCTGCCTTCAGGGTGCTGGGATTAAAGACATGCACCATCATGCCCAGCCTTTTCTCCCTCTGACAAGCTTGTGTGTTAAAGTTTACCACTGGCAAACATTCTCTGTCTGAAGGATGACGTCAGCGCAGAAAGCTGTGCTGCAGCATCCCCATTAGCTGATGTCAGCATTGCAGGTGTAACGGTAGTGTGTCAGAGCAGTCATGGCTAGGTCTGGATGTAAGGATGGCCGAGTGAATTCTTACAGGCACCCAGGATGGTATTAATTGCTTCCTAGAGTTGGAATAAATGAAGAAGGATATAAAGAAGCTCTCAGCAGGAGAGTAAAACATAGAAGAAAGAGACAGATGGCTTGCTGTGTCACTCAGATGGGACAAAGTACCAACCAAGTTCACTCTGACCATGACATACATGACTAGAGTTTAGACATAGCACTTAACATTGATTAAAGAAAAACATTAGCGATACCTGCATTTTAAGTCATTATTTTTGGAAATTGTCTTATACTCATGTGCGTGTTCACATGCGTGTATGCTCATATAATCAGTCGCCATTATAATCCATAGTGTGTGTGTGTGTGTGTGTGTGTGTGTGTGTGTGTGTGTGTGTGTGTGTGTGTGTGATCTACTATGCCATATCCTCATCTAGTAACAGGTAGAGAGCTAGGGCTGTAGCTCAGCTTGCCTGGCATATGTGTCCCCTTCTATCCCTAACACTGCTCATAATACTACCAGACTAAGGAGGCAGGTAGACCACCTATCAGCACAACAGCAAGTCACCAGAGCTCCAAGACGGGAACAGAGGCAAACGGGAAGAAAATGAAGGGAGATAACAGATGAGCAGGACAAGATAGTGTTGCTTGCACAGAACATGCTAGATAAATAAACTAGAGTCCCTGTGTGCAGTGGTGATAACTGGACCGACCACAGAGGGAAACGGAGGGACTTGAGATGTGCTGAGAAGCTGCAGTGGCAAGACTGTATACAGGGACCACGTGGACAGGGAGCCAAGTGAAGGTTTCAGGACAGTCCTTAGGTTTACTGTTTACGTAGAACAGATTACATGCTAGCATTGCCATCCAGAGAGGGGCTGGAGGCTCTAAGTTTTGATGAGATCATGTCACATCAGTGTAGTATGAGTTTCTGGCCTGGACTAACCTCCAAGATTCAGACCAGCTGTTTCAAATAGACTACCCATAGCTGCTTGGTCCCAAATAATACACAAATGATTATATTAATTACATGCTACTTGGCCTATGGCTCAGGCATATTGCTATCTAGCTCTTGCATCTTAACTCAGCCATGATTCTTACCAGCAGCGTTCTGGTCTTTTTTCCTCTGTGTCTTCTGGCATCTCTGTCTGACTCTGCCCTTTATCTACGCTTGGATTTTCCACCTACTTCTAAGATACCTTGCCATCAGTCAAAACAGTTCCTTCAATTACCAGCATACAGAGAGACACCCCACGTCACATCAGAGATGCTCAGTAGGCATAGTGTGCATTGGATGTGCTAGCTTGTAGCTTGGAGAAGAGTCAGGGCTTTTGGTTAGTGAAAGAGATTTGATGAGATTATCTGAGAGAAGAGAGAGGGAAATGCTAGAAGTATTTGCAGCATGAATAGCAGAGGTAGATGTGTTCAGGGTTACAGCCTGGGTTAGCAGTGCGCTGACCCCAGGAAAGGGGTGGGGCAGGAAGCCAGCTGGCCTGGGCTGAGAAGGGAAGTTGATCAGATGGATGAGAAAGTGATGTGGTTTTCCAAGGCACATTAATGGTGGGTGAAAGGTAGTGGCTGCAGGCAGAGAGGAGAGCTTTCCTAAGGCTGGCATCTAGTGTGTGTGTGTGTGGGGGGGTTGTCTGTGCCCACAATGCTTGCAACCGAGTGCTTGTGGCAATGAAAGGTTCCAAGAACAGCCACTAAAACTTTTATAGCAGTTCAACATGGTTGAGATAATCTAGTCTATGGATCATTTTTCTAATACTCCTTTTCACTATATTTTTGAAAGATTGTCAGTGACAGCCTAGAATCTTTAAGAGAAACTAGAACAAATTTTTGCCTTCAGCCACAGTTCAAAGTACTTCAGATTGTGCAATATCACAGTGAAGGAGCAGGTGAAGATTCAGGCAAGACAGGCAAGAGCAGTTCTTCAGGAAAGAACACTGTTGGTGTCCAGTGCATCTCTGGAAGCCTTCGAGTTAGAAACAGCCATGCTTATATGTCATAGAAAAAAATCAGAAAATAAATGTCTGAAAGAAGGGAAAGGAGATAGAAGGAGATAGAAGAGAGACCTTTGTGCCACTTCAGCGCCATCTTGGGCTTCAGTGGCATTCAACCAATAAACTCTCATTATATATAAAATTCCAAGTGCGGTGAGTGGAGTTCTCACTACAGCGATTCTCTGAATGCCAGCATTCTATGAATAGCAGATGAGTTTAGAAGCATCTTGGCTTGTATGCCACTTAACTGTCAAATGAAATTTAGAGGCATCTCAGCTTGTCTACACAAGTGCTTGTAAGAGTGTGGAGCTGGTCCAGCAGAAGAAAGGACAGGCGGCAGGTTTCCCACACCAACTGGGTTTTCAATGAGAAAGTGGCTAAAATTTCTTTGCTGGGAAAACTATATGAGGCTTATGTCTTAAAGGAGGAAATCTTTATAACACTCCAGAAGTTAGGTGAAATGAAAAATCATATATGGCCAACTCAATAAGAGTATGGCTTAAAATAATTGATCTTAACAGGATGTTCCACTTGAAATAAAATTTCAGGTCTTAAAGTCAGTTTCATTTAAATGACGAGACATGAATTTAGTGACTTAAAGTCACAATGTGGCACTCAGAGGGAAGGAATTGCTGTGGGCATGAAGGGGTGGGGCTGGGAAGTGGGCCTCAGTGGCAGATCACTTGCCTAGCCTTCTAAGAGTGGTGTGTAGCATCTTAGAAGAGCGCTTGCTTTTAGCTTACAACAGTGTGTGACATCCTGCCTTTCTTCTTTAAGACTCATAGTCTTGGGACACATACTCCATTCAGGTTTTGTGACATGAACAGGGAAATGAAAGTTTCTCACATTTCACTCTTAAACAATTTTTGGAATAAAAGTTTAGGGTGAGGTATGATGCTGAGTTTGAAGAAGCCTTATTTTTTTTCCTTTTTATGTTTCTATATTTATTAAATATTTGCAGCATTTGTAGCCTTTCTTCAAAATTATGAGTTTTAGAAAACAAAGAAACTTAGAACTTGCTTCCACAAGATCTGTACAAGATGAAGCCAGTCATTCTAACTTGGGTGGGAAGGACTCACAAGGCCCCACCCTAGCTACTGGGTGCTGGGGAAGGGAGATTATGGACAGTGGCAAGTGGACTGTGCCTTAGACCAGTGCACATGTGGGCAACACTAGTTGGACTCAGGGTTAAAGGGAGAGGTTACGGGTAGGGGTGGGAGGAGCCCAGGAGGGGGTGGACTGAAGAGTAGAGAGTGGATATGATCCAAACACATTGTCTACATGGATACAAAGGACATGAGCTTTCATTCTAGGCTTTTGTAGATTTTTATTTTGAACTGTGCATATATAAACCTTACTTTTAAATTTATTAATAAGTAATTTTAAGTTTAAAAAAGACTCATTGCTTAGTCAGTAGAGCTAAGTTACACATCCATCTTGAAAAGAAATCCAACGGAGGCAAGATAGTGCAACTTTAGAAAGATGGAGTGTATGGTATGGTTTTATGGTATCTCTAATTTAGATTTTTATGCTGTATTTTTAAGCAAGTTAATGTTCTCTAAGCCTGAAATGCATACAGCTAAGCAATATACATCTGCTCAAGTTGATGAGTTTTAGTGAAACCAGTAGCTTTCTTTATTCCAGGCACATATCATTAGAACAAGGAATTAAAAAATGAGAAAATAGACGTCTGTTGACTGGCTTTATGGGGGTAGTGTATGCATGGTAACATACAGGAGAAATTTGCAAAGGAAATTAATGATACTTCTGGGAAGCAAGCAGAACTATATGATTTAAGATCTTTTTTTTTTTACTTTACTCATTTGAATTTTTTTTAAAAAACCATGTATTTTACATTGTTCATCTTTTCAGAGAGAATTCACGATCAGAGTAAAAACACTTTGGAAGTTGATTTTCATGGCCTCATGTGCATACATGTCAGGGCCTGTGTGTTCCTTCCACTGGCAGCTTCAGAATCACTCTGTTGTCAGGTGAGGGCTTCAGGGGTATATTTAGTGAGGATTTCTTCATCTTCATCCTCATGGAAGTGGTTTTATTTATTTATTCCCTATCAGCAAACACATAGGGAGCATCAGTATGTAAATGTTGACTGTCCCGTCCTGAGGATTTTCTTATTCATAAGCAAATGTGTCTTCTAGTTTACAGCAGCAAGTAGAGCTTGTTACACTGGAATCTGCTGAACAGGAAAGGCTGTTAAAACTCTAAGACTGTGATGAAATACGATCTCCTGGCAGCTTTGAAATCTTACCAAGGAAAGGAAGCCCTGTAATGTTGGTAGCAACGTTTAGACTTCCCCAGAGAGGTCTCTTTATAATCCAGACATGAGGTGCTAAGACTAGCTTTGTTTGCTCAAAGCTGTGAGTCATGGACTGACAGACGTAGGGACTTCAGCAAGCAGAGAGTTCCTTTGTTTCTTCCAAAGTTTGCTTCCTCCGGAAATAGAAAACAAAGAGTGATCCGGTCTAAAAGTAGTATCTCCAATTGGAACCGAGAGAGACTCTGACGTCATCCTCCCAGAATAGAAAATTGAGCTTCGCCATAATATTTAAAATTGGTGGACTAGCAGATAGTCATAGAGTCTCAGTTAAAATGAATAAGATGTAGGGATCTGCTATATAGCATTATACCTGTAGTATTGCCCATTTTTATGTGCCCATCTCTTGTTGGGAAGATAGCTCAATTGGTAAACATCTTGTTTCTCAAGCATGATGACCCAAGTTCAAGTCCCAGAACTGCCCCCCACCCCAGAAAAAAAATCACCAGGGGTAGTATTATGTGCTTATAATCTCAGTGCTGGGGAGGTGGAATCGGGTGTCACTACAGCCTGGTAAACTCCAGGCAATGAGAGACTGTCTCAGAGGAGGTAGACAGCATCCTTAATGATGACAGCTAAGGTTGTCTTCTGGCCTCTGCATGCATGTGAGGACACACACACACACACACACACACACACACACACACACACACACACACACAAGGGGGAGGGATAGGATCTTATTAAGTGTTGGTACCGTGATAAAATGAAACTTTTTTTTTTTTTTTAAATGTGATGGTTGTATACTGTAGTTTTTCTCTCAGGTAGGAAGGAAGGGTACAAAATTGATTAAGCAAAGATAATGAAGTTGACAGAGTTCCGGACTCCTGATTCTGTGAGTACAGTGTACAGGTTATGCTTTTCATATGAGTCATGAGAGTGTTTGGTTTCTTAGGTGGGCAGATCGACAGAAAGCCCTATCGACTTCGTGGTTACAGACACCATTTCTGGAGGGCAGAATGATGACGCCCAGATCACGCAGAGCACCATCTCTAGGTTCGCCTGCCGGATTGTGTGTGACAGGAATGAGCCATACACAGCACGGATATTCGCAGCTGGATTTGACTCTTCCAAAAACATATTTCTTGGAGTAAGTACTATGGATGTATTCTGGTTTCAAAATACCACCCACTACTGTGATGGTTACTAAATTTTGGAGGAAATTGTTCTGTGTGGAGGTTGTAGTTAGATTTTTTTTTTCTTTTTGAAGGTTTAGTTTTCAGAAGGGCACAGCCTGAGAAGATGGTTGTAAAACCTGAGGATAATTTAAAGCCTGGTCATGTGTACCCAGTACTCAGGAGGGAGAAGCAGAGGGCTGTGAGTTCAAGGTCAGCTTGTACTACATAGAAAGACCTTGTCTCAATTTAAAAAAAAAAAATCTGCAGATTGCTCAGTTATTTTTGTTGTTATATTTGTAGTATCAATTACAAATATATGCAGTATTTTTTAAAAAGTACATGTTAACATTATAATACATTTATAGTAAATTTGAGAGTTTATTTCTAAGGTAAAAGTGACTAAATTTAGGGCATTTAAAACTTGGAGGAGTTCACTGAAAGGTAAATGTGTACTGTTTTTCATACTGGATGTGGTGTGTCGTTACAGAAAACAGACAGCCCTGCCCTCATAAAGTATCTTGGTAAACAAACTCCAGAAGTTTTAGAGGCTATCCTATCTTAATACAAATACCTTTCGATTCAGAACATTGGCTACCAAGAGAAAATTGTCCACTGTGAACTAAAGGATAATAAAAATACATTGTTCCACGTGGCAGGAAGTACTGAGGAAGGCCAGTCCAGAGCTGGTTGATGCAGTAGTCCTGAGACATTTCCTAGTGCAGCCCCGTGCCTTCCTAGTACACCAGCCTCGTGGGGGTTAGAAGGAACGGCTGTTCCTGAGTGAGTACCTGCTTCTGAGATTCTGCTGCAGCTCCCTGAGGAAGAGGAGGAAGGTTGTGAGGCCCTGTGCTACTGTTACTTTTCAGGGCAAAGCCATCTCACCACAGGCACATCCTGTCCCCTTCACCAAGCATTAGGAAGCCTGGGGCTGTTCCTGTGGGTTTATACTAAGCAGGACTTTGGTCCTCCGCTCAGCCACATGGACAGGAAAGGAGAGGGGCAGGCACCAGGGCGAGGCAGCAAGCCGGAATGTCTGGCCCATCACTGTTGCCCTTGCCTGGGGAACAGACACAGCAGTTTGCATGGACATATACTGGCCCCTAAATGACTGACTTAATTTTTTTTTAATTTATAGCTTTAATGAAAAGTACTTTTAGAATATTATTTTTCCTCTGCATCTAATGATCGTATGTAAAACACTGTTAGGTAACTGAGTTGGAGCAGGCTTGACACAGGTCTTTGAGTGTGATTTTAGAATGCTTTTTCTGGTCTGTGGTATTGTTCTCCAGGAAAAGGCAGCAAAATGGAAAAACCCTGATGGACACATGGATGGGCTCACCACCAATGGTGTTCTGGTGATGCACCCTCGAGGGGGCTTCACCGAGGAGTCCCAGCCCGGAGTCTGGAGGGAAATCTCCGTCTGTGGAGATGTGTACACCTTACGAGAGACCAGGTCAGCCCAGCAGAGGGGAAAACTGGTGAGTAGACTCGGCTTGGAAATGTAGCAAAGTGCAGATGCTTCATGGTGAGCATCACTGACAAAGCTCAGAGCCTCTGTGCAGGGTGGAATGTGCCATTCATTCTCTGAGCCACAAACAGTTGTACAACCTCCAGAGTTGGGGTGTGGCCATCCCTTCCTTGTAGCTGGCCATTTCTCTGTGAAAGTATGTTACTTTGTATCCAGTCTTAAGAACCAGATTATTTATTACATTCATCACTGCAGAATTTGTCTTTTTCCTTGATGCTTTACTAATTCAGAAAAATCCTGAGCAATGGGAGACAGTGAGTGGAAATTTTTTCTAAAACTAAGAAATAACCAAGTTGGCACCCCCTCCCCTGATGCCACCTTAGTTTCATAGATCAAAATGAATAGGATTCAAGGTCTTATAGTTCACCAGGGATACAGATAGAATATTGTACTTGAAGTAACACATTGACGTGCTGACATCCTCTCATCAATGTCATTGCCAGGCCTAAGATAGGTGCTAAGGTTCCTGTTTTGGTCCTGAGAAGGAGTCTGAAGTTTCTGGTTGTGCGGTAGCCTGTGGGACAGGCCCTGAAAGGCTCGCCTTCTCTCCCACTTTGTTGCATGGATGCTAGAAGGAGAAAACAGGGCTTTTTTCCTGAAGTATAGGAAGGAGGGCATTTCCCAAACAGCCGTAGAGAAAGCACATGGGATGGAGGGTGTGTGTCTGTAGGCTGCAGAGAACCAGGTGTCTCCAGAAAAGAGAAAGGACCCAGGACCTGGTGAACAGCTGGCTGTCCTACATTTGCGGTTTGGTCCTACCGAGTCCTTTTCATTATTTCTGTTTCTCACCTTCTCGGGACAGGGGAGGCCCCTCATCTTACAGTAAGGCCAGCTTGTCTCTGTGTCTCCAGTGACTACACAGGAAAAGCATTTTCTGAGAAAGGTCAGGTCACGTCTGTTCTATTTAAATACCTTTCATGAAATTATAAATACGAAAGGCATTATGAGAACAGTTTCTTTACAGAAATGTTTCTGATGATCCAGTAGTTTTACACAAGACTGGCCTTGTCATTAATCATTACAGCCGAGGGAGAAGAAGAGGGTGCAGATGCTGTGTTAATATTCCTTACTAAGGCCCAGCTCCTCCACCTGCACCACAGCCCTCTAAAGGAAGGGGAGTCAGCCCACTGTACCCATGGAGAAAAGTGAAATACCGCCCTGAGCCACAGGGTTAGAAGGTGGCCACAGGTGAGGTTCCAAGTCCCGTCATGATCTCCACTCAGTGATGCATCACAGGTCTGTGCTTGGCGGGCCTGAGCAGGTTCACACTCGAGCGTTTGTACAGTAGCCCTGACCTCTAGCTAGTGCTCAGGACCTGGAGGCAGACAAATTGTGAGTTCTGGGTCTGACTGGGCTACACAGTGAGACCCTGTCTGAAAAACCGGAGGGTGAGGAGACAGTTAAATAGAGCTGTGCAAGGCCCTGCACTCCATCCCCTGCAGGGGATAAAAAGAGGTAAGGCTGCCCTGAGGCACAGGTAACATAGATTGTCCGGTGAACCGTGCCTAGCCTCTCTGGTTACGGTGATACAGTGTAGGCAGCACTGTATGCCATAGACTTTCACTAAGGTTGTTAAAAGGAAAGGCCTTCAAAGATGGCTTGTATTGGTGGTGATGGTGAGTGATGTGTGTTCACATGTGCTCACGGAGATGACAGGACAGCCTTGCCTCTGGCGCTGCCTGCCCTCTTCAGACAGGGCCTGCCCAGGATGCTAATGTGGATGCCAGGGCACAGCAACACACCTGGCTGTCTCACGTGGGTTTTCAGTTACGTGGGTAACTGAGCCATCTCCCCAGCCTGGACAGACTCATTTGAAATTAATGCCTGTCAGTATCTTAGGTCTGTATGTATAGACATCTTTTTTCCTCAAAGTAGGATCTCCTGACTCTAGGAGTTGCCCGTTACCACAGATACCCTCTGCTGTGCTGTACCCACACTTTGCCTCAAGAAAGAACCTGTGCCAGCTGCTCTGCACTCCTTGCTCTAGATCTAGCCGTGAGCTAAGGAAGGCACACACTGTGTCGGCACCAGGACCTCCCAGCCAGCCATCGAGCCTGGGCCTGTTGGCTTATGCTGTGGCACCATTCAGGGCCCCTAGAGCTCCTGTGCACTCTGTGCTTAGGACAAGCACATCTCTCTGGTGTGCTGGTCTTACCATCCTCCTCCTGGCTCCTGACATCTTTTCCAAATCTCCATTCAAGAAAAATCCTTTCAATACTCATCTCTGACCCGTTTTCATCAAAGGAGCAGCAACAAACAGTATTCAGTGCATGCCAGGCCTTATAAGGGTTCCATTTGCTCTGGGTTAGCCCTCACAGCCCTTCTACAGTCTAAAGAAAGGGAGAGTTTGGGGCAGTGTGCTCCAGTAACCACCCCAAAGTCACACAGCTATAAATGACAGATCCAAAGCCCCGGAGTCTACTCTGACCACTTGGGGGTCAGGGGCTCTAGGCTTGCCGCCTCACACGCCTGAAGAGTGTGTTTCTGTTTTGTTAGTCTTCTTCCTTCAGGCCTTAGTCTGCATCGGGTCCATGTAGAGATGGGCTGAGTGAGTCCTCCTGCCCAGGCCTGCCCCTGCTGCTGGTCAGCTGTCAGTCACCTCTGCAGGCCCTTGGAGCATAGCACAAGTGGGAGGGGGGGGGCTACCTTTGACCTTAGGGAAAATGGATGGGAGACCACAGATGGAGGTGCGCACAGATGGAGGTGTGCACAGATGGAGGTGCGCACAGCTAAGGCTTCCTGGAGTGTTGAGTGTTGTGGTGAGTCATTGGCTCTCCTAGAGGAGCATGGGTCTTCACTGCCATCACATCTCATCCCTCATAAAGTATATGGGCATATTACCAACATAAAGAGTTAAAAATAAAAGTGTACTGTACACAAGACTCTTAGAATAACCACTGGATTAATCAGACTTCAAAGGCTCGGCGTTGTGTTCCCGGTGCTGCACCCTGGACATTGATGTGTTTTGAGGCTCAGGAATGGTAGCTCCCTGTGTCTTCTGTTTTTCTTAAGGAAAGTATGTTGGGTGCCTTTGCCCCCATAGTCTGAAAGATTTTGCTTTTAATAGTATGTCTGTTGAACCTGTTGTAGGTGGAAAGTGAGACCAACGTCCTGCAAGACGGCTCCCTCATTGACCTCTGTGGGGCCACTCTTCTCTGGAGAACCGCAGATGGTCTTTTTCACACTCCGACTCAGAAACACATAGAAGCCCTCCGGCAGGAGATCAATGCAGCCCGGCCCCAGTGTCCTGTGGGCCTCAACACCCTGGCCTTCCCCAGCATCAGCCGGAAGGAGGTAGTGGAGGAGAAGCAGCCCTGGGCATACTTGAGCTGTGGCCATGTGCATGGCTATCACAACTGGGGCCATCGGAGTGACACGGAGGCCAATGAGAGGGAATGTCCCATGTGCAGGACTGTGGGACCCTACGTCCCTCTCTGGCTGGGCTGCGAGGCAGGATTTTATGTTGATGCCGGACCCCCAACTCACGCCTTTACCCCCTGTGGACACGTGTGTTCAGAGAAGTCTGCAAAGTACTGGTCTCAGATCCCGTTGCCTCACGGGACTCATGCATTCCATGCCGCCTGTCCGTTCTGTGCCACGCAGCTGGTTGGTGAACAAAACTGCATCAAATTGATTTTCCAGGGTCCAGTGGACTGACACCCTGAACAGCCATCTATGCGTTATTAACAAATTACTGTGAAGATTTTGCCACTAACTCTAGATTTTACCTTTTTGTAATGCTGTTTGTTAAGGGGAAGGCAGGCTGGGTTTGGGCAAAAAGAGGGAGGGGGGATCTGGTTACGAAACATGGCAGGAGTTGACAGATACCACTGTGTCTTGCATGCTTGAAGCAGCAGCTTCGTCACTGAGGTCTGCCTGGCTAAACTTCAGTACCTGTGTAATGATTGGATTTCAAGATTTCAACAACCATGCTTTTATTTTTAACTTTGTGTTTTTAACCGAGGGTTTTTTTTTTTCCTTTGTGAACTTGAACAAGATTTTACATTCTTTTTTATACATGTAAAGAAATGTATTCAGCAGATGTCTCTTAGTGCACAGCCTGCAGTGTTGCATGGTGCCTGCATGGTGTGCAGTGACTGGGAATACTTGACAGTGGCCAGAATCTGACCCAGAACCAAGGACTAGCTCCCATGGTCCTTCCAGAAGCGCCCAGTAGACAGGAGGCATAGGCCCAGCACTTGTTTGGACATCTACAGCTTTTTTTTCTGACTTTGGGTGGAAGAGAATATCCATATACTATTTTATTTGAACTTGAGCGAAGTTTATTTCCACACTCATCAGATACCCAGCATGTCAGAGGACTTTCCTATAAGGTCTGAGTCTGCCCTGGTAACTTTTGCTCAATATAGGCTGTCTCTCATCCTCATCTCAGACGTCAAAATTGATTAACTGATGACATTCATGAACCAAGGGTGGTAATGGCAGCAGTAGGTGTGAGCTAAGTGAGGCTGTCACAGCCATGGGCAGCTGTGGGCATGTCCTGGGTCCATACATCATCTGCAAACTTATGGCCCAAGAGAGATTTAACATATACTTTTACATTGTGTTGGCGCTTTGTAATATGGCTTCCTCCCTCCCCCTCCTTCTCCTTGTCCTTTTTTAGAATGCTAAGATTTTGAACCCAAGAGCAGCAAATGACAGTGAGGTAGTCGTCTGCTCACCCCTCCCCCATCATTTGTCACCTTCCCTTCGGGTTAAAGAGCGTCATAAGATTTGAAGATCAAACTAAATTTAAGTGTGATCATTAGATCACAGAGCATTGAGTGGTGGTGCATCATCTGCTGAGATCATTGGAAATTCCTCATTTTTGAGAGAGCAAGTGGGTGCTTACCGAGAAATAATTAAATCAGAATTTCTTATGAGGCGCACTATCCCTCTCCCTTAGTTTCATTCTGTGTTGATTACTATTTCCTGAATACTCACTGTCTGTGCTTGGTGGTCACAGAATGTAGAGAGACTGTGTGTGGGGCGCAGCTACATTCCACCCATCCCCCACTGAGAAAGTCTTCAGTTAAATTAGCATCTATTTATGGACCATAAAAAGATTTGAGCTGACTATTTGAGCTTTTGTAAATATGTATAATTGATGTGAGTCTGATATACTATGTCCATACTTGAATTGGGTTTTTTTTTCAATATTTTGCCTATTTGCAGCTATTTCATCTATTTTCAGCAAATTAAGCTTATCTGAGTACTTTTTCTTAAAAGCAAAAATGTCTATTAATCACTCTTTTATACGGCTGCTTTTGTGACTAAGTATGCTGGATTTACCTGCCGATTTTAACATGGCTTTATTTTCCCATGGAGACCACTGTGTAGGAAGAGGGATTTTTTGTTTTGTTTTCATTATATTTATGATATGGAAATTTAACAGCAGACTTCTTTCTGTTAGTTTCCTCTTGTTCTACATAGATTACCTATAGGCAGAGAAAGAAAAAAAGAACTTTCTAGAAAAACCTATTGGGTGCCATGTGATGCAGCCAGAGCTTTCAGCAATGGTTTTCAAAGAAGGATAAAGAGTCTACTCCTTCCCTGCTCTTGTTATGTGGAGATAGTTTGAGGATTCTTGATATTCTAAGATTATCTTCTAAGATAAAGGATTTTACACCAGGAAAGGTTGAATTTCACCTATCCAAAATATAAAAAAATAAAAAAAATAAAAAAAATAAAAAGGCTTTTAGTTTTCAAGGATGATCCAATCTGATAACAGACTTCTCTGTATCAAGGATTTATATGTCTGTTTGTTCTGCTCATGTCACACCCTCAAACAAGGGGAGCATCCAACCTTCAAAGTCCACAGCATCTCAGACTCATAGCGCCAGTGCAAGTTGAAACTCGGGTAATAACTGGCAAGCTCTTTGGTAGCATAGGCCACCTTTACAGTTGGCTTTGCTTGCCAGGTGAAGAGCAACGGAGGTATCAACGCCTGCAGAGGGAGCCATGATGACTTGGACGACTTCTGATGAGATAGATCACTTTGTACTGCAGGAAGGTGTTCAAATTTGACAGCAATTTAGCTTTTAAGAATAAAGAACTAGTTCATCCATGTAGAATGATACAGTTGAGCAAAGGAAACTTCCCCATGGTCCCTTCTGTTTTTCTGCTTTGGTTTTGCCATCACATTTAAAGGATGAATCCTGACCTCTCCTCCCACGTGTACATAAGGAAATCACCAACCACTTGCTCTGGTCTCAGCCTGACCAGTTTCTTTTTTCAAATAGGTTTTCAGAAATAAAGCCCTAGTTACACGCTTCCATAGATGATAATTTTTTTCAGCTCTTTGTGTCATTTTATTACAAAAAAAAAGATTCAGAGTGAATGGGATACAGCTCTGAGTATTTTTCTAGTGTTTTATTATTATTGATTGGTGCTGCTGGGTCATGCACACTGCAGCTCTCACATTTCTGTGATTTTGTTCAGCTTTTTCCAAAAAGGGCTATAGTTCACACTGCAGAGTAAGTATTAAGCTTTCTGGGTCCTCCTCCCACACACACTTCTGTGACCCAAAAAAATTTTAAATCTTTTAATATAAATAGAGAGAGCATATTTATATCATTCCTCAATAGTTAATTATAGCGTTTGGTACCTTTGTGCCTCAGGGAAGCCACGTGGTGTAACTGGTATAGACTTTCAGGGTTAGGGTATAGAGAAAGGAGAAAGCCATTGGAAATGCAATGGGCTCCACTAAGGAGACTGATTAATGTAGTGCAGAAGTATGCCAGGACCGGCATAAATGTGATTGTAGTAGAATTTGTTTCCCAGTACTAGTAGGGAAATCATTTTAAGTTATTACATATACTGTATTAGGAGAGTTGAGAACTCTTCATAAAACATCGATGCCTCTTATTTTTGCATACCAATCTCTGTTGTTAGGAGCTCAGTATTGATATTTGAACACTTAAGAGTTTAGGGAACACATTTTCTACTTAAGTGAATTGAAAGTTGTTCCGTGATTCACTCAGCTTCTTTTCTCCTTCAAAGCTCTTTTCTTTGGATGTACACAAGGTGGATTACCATTGCCACTCTTGGTACTGTCTTCATGCAGTCTCACCTCTCAGTGGAAATGCAGATGGACGGGGCCCGGGCCTGGGATCAAGCCAGATGGGGTTGTGTTCCCTGGATTGTGGATCTCATGACCCCATAGTTCTGCCTTTTTGGACTAAGGGTCTGAAGTTCCTGTTGTCTGTGGTGAGCACAGGGTGTACACGGCTTCAGTTGATGCAGACCCAAGGCCAATGAGATAACTTGAGAATATTTTTAGAAGTAGCTAAGCATTTCTAAAGGAGTCAAGCAAAGCTCTGTCTTGTCATTTTAGTATGATGTCTTCTCAAGTGTCTGCCGTCATGACTCCCTAGTGGAGAATAAGGAAAAACAAATATATTTTCCAGTTCAGCTTAACTTTCTAAACAAAAATCAACATGCTGAAAGGGATATGTTCTATCTTTTAAGCTGAGATTACAAATCGAGTCTCTGTATTTAAATAATCTAGAAGTTAGGGAGCTGGTCATATTTACCATGTATAGTGTTATAAGCAGTTAAATTTTATGGCTATATTTGTAAAAATTTGTTCTTTTATATTTCATGTCAAATTGAAAAAAATTTATTTCTTCACTGTTGTACTTGTGGAAATACAAGCCATTTTACAGGAAAAAATCTTCAAAAGCTATTAAACAGATCTCACCATGTTTATAAGTCGTCTTTGACTCTGTTGTTAAACGGCTTCATCAGGACATTCAGTACAGCGTGGATACAAAAGTAGTCTTGATTTATACATTTCCCGAATTTCCATATGAATTCCCAACAGACAAGTTTGTTGCTGTTTTATACTCTGCACACCACATACTTAAATCTGTGTTTTGAAAATCCTCTAATTTTTTATTAACCTCCATTGGTGCTCATATGACTATCTCTTGTTACATTTATCACTGTCAAATAAATGTGACTTGTAGGAGAGTTTTACCTGGCTTGTAGAATTAATGGATTGTCTCTATGATCATTATAATTGCATTACTACTTTTTGTGGTAGCCTTAATTCTTTTTTAACAGCAGAAGGATGGTGTATACGCCTTCAAGCCTTCAGCTAGTATGTCTAGCATAAGAATATATTTGCATTTGTAGTCATTTTTTCCTCTTCACATCGATATGCAAGAGTTATTACTATTCTTGAGGAAAATAGATTTTTCATTTCAAGAAAGAACACAAGTGTAGCCTTTTATACAGAAGGCAAATATTCTATTTTTTTAATCAAATTTGAGAAGTCATGAATTGTAAAGTGTGTTTCTATAGTTAAACAGCCAGTTACACTTGTAAGGTATATACTGTTTAGTAAATGTGTTGGAATTCATTCAATGGGGGTGGGGGAGAAATAGTGTTTTCAGCAAATGGATAGGGACCACTGGATATGTACATGAAAAAGAATGAAATTAAGGCTCCTACCAAAGACAGTATGCAAAAGAAAAGTTACTTGGTGGGCCAAAGAGCAGAACTGTAGAACTTTTAGAAAAAAAGCACAAACTCTGGTGTCTTTAAATTAGTTGTGGTTTTTAAAATACTAGTTCCTTGAAAAGCAGAAGTAAAGACTAATGAGCAGACTGGATTTCATCAAAATTAAAGAAACTTTGCTGCATGGGATGAAGCTATCTTAAGTAATAGGCAGCTCCAAAATAGCAGTTATGTACAGTGGCCAGGGGTCTCCGGTGGGCATGAAGTCAAGTATGTAAGAACTTTAACTTGTCAACAAGAACACAACTCCACCAAAAATGTCAAAGTTTATTTTTCAAAGAAGATACATAAGTGTCCAATAAGCATATAAAATGTGTTCTATTAGCCATTGGGGAATGCAGACTAATACTACACAATTCTGTTTTATATCTACTGGAATAACTAAAACAGACCATCACAGGACTTTTTCAAGAGGTTGGAAGATGAGAATTTTTGTTCCTTTTCTGAGGTAGGAAAATGATGCTGCTGCTTTGGGACAAGTAGTTACAGTTCCTCCGAGTGTCCATTGTGTAGTTGATATGTGACCTGGCAATCTACTCCCAGGTGTCTGCACAAAGAAGACAATCATGAATGACTGTCCCTTGCCTCTTTAGCCTAGGAAGTAACAGGTTTCATTTTGCTGCAGCCTTGGCCACACTCCAGCTGTGTCTCCTTCACAATCCCATTTCCCTTTCTACTTTATTGCCATGGCCACCTCCCCACCCAGAGCCACCCTCACTCTTCTGGGCCCCTTGCTGGCCTTTGCCTTTGTTTTGCCCCACCTGAAAATGCATGTTTAACAAAGGATTCATTCTAAATTCTGAGTAGTTAGGCTGTGAGACTTTGGGATCTTATAGTTAAAATACATTGCTATCATTTTGGTTTGGTTCAATATTTTGCTTTTCCATATTTGGCCTGACTTCAGATGTTCCCCCAAAGTCTTAGAACATAGCCTGTGCCTGTCTGTTGTCCTTCTTCCATTAAAGAGCCCATGCATAGCCTTCTAAAGGCACATCAGAAAGCAACTGCAGGGTCGACTGTGCTCTTTTCCATCAGGAGGAAAGTACAGAATGCTATTCTCCAAAACTTCGCAATCCACCTTATTTAAAAAGCATCCAGCTGGGTTTGGTGGTACATGTCTATATAATCCCACTTCCCGGAAGGTCAAGGCAGAGGCAGGAAGGTCAGGAGTTATGGGTCATCGTGAGTTCTAGCCAGCCTGCACTAAATGAGGCCCATCTCAAGAAGAGAAAGGAAACAGGAGGGAGATAAGGCTAAGGAAGGGAGGGAAAAGAAGTGTTGTAAATGAAATGTTTTTATAAAATAAAAATCAATAGAGAATTGCTGTTTAAAAGAATTTCAACATGGGAAGTGTAAAGTAAAGGTTATAGTTTAGTCTCCAATGACATTGTTAACATTTGGAACTACATATTTCTAAATTCAAAACCTTTTTTAAAAAAATTGTAACTTCAAATTTACATGTTATAGTTTGAATCTGAAATTAACCCTCTTCCCAATAGGTGTAGGTCTTTGAACACTTAGTCTCCAGCTAACGGCACGTTTTGGAAAGATGGAGGAAGCCTTAGGAGGTGGAGCTTGCTAGCGAGAGTGACTTTCACAGGTGGGTGGATCATGAAGTGTATCAGCCTGGCCCCACCTTCCCTTTGCTGTTCTTGAGTGTGGATGCAATGTGACAAGCCAGCCTCTGGATCCTGTAGGCTGCCTTTTCGCATCTGCTGCTGTGTCTTTCCTACCATTCTAGACTGTGTCTCTTTAAATCAGGGGCCCCAGTCGGGCCCTTTCTCCCTTAAGTTGCCATTGTCAGGCTGTGTTGTTATAGTGGTGAGAAAGTAACAAAGATGGGAACTTTAAAGGAGAAAGCCATGTGTAATCCCATTCCCTGGAAATGGACATTGTTAACATTGGCAGAGTTATCTCTAAACTTTAAAGCTTGAGTTTTAAATTGTATCCTGTGATTTTTTTTTTTTGTTCAAGTCTTGCTTTTGATTATATAAGAAATGATGCTTAGGGTGTTTGCAGGAAAGAGATAGCCTCAGCATCTGCTGCAGGACTGTATCTAAAGCTGGTAAAGTGGAATCACAGTCAGTATGGGTGCTGAGCTGTTTTCCAAACTGTGACACTGCCCTGAGTATCCACTAACAACAGTAGGATGCCCAACTGGACTGTTCTTGAGCATCATTTTGTGTTTATCTTCTAACATTCTAATGGGAAAACATCAAGATCGGTATAGATTGAAAGAGACCTTTTCCTCGCCTAATTCCAGGTCGGAACTTGAACTTTCATCAGAGTTTTATGAGACATTTTCTTAAGGTGTAGATTTTGTATCTAATTCTGTTTGGGTTGGCATTCTAGTTATTAAGAATTTTCACTTGGGACAGATGTCATTGTGGGCTGCCCACATGCCATACTTAGAGGAATTCTGCTAATCCATGGTTTTGGTAGTCGGCCTCTTTGTTACAATGCCCTTAGCGCTCCCCCCGCCTTGTGCTCATTTGCTTTAGAAGAACCAGAATTTGGACATTTGAAGCATGTGACCATGTGGGGATGGGTAGTGATAGGAAAATCAAGTACCATGACCTTGAGAGTCCAGCTCCGCTTCCACTAAGTGAATACACACTAATTGTTTCATCTTTCCTAAATGTTGGTTCTTTATTTCTTTAGTTCATTTTTAAATGATTTTTTGTCTGACAGAAAACAGCCATTAGATATTTAAAAACTAAATTGAAAGTTTTCCAAGACAGTGGTGAAATTCAAATACCAGTATTCTCCTGTATTACTTTTAGCCTTATTTTCTTGAGACAGGCTTTCTACTGATTACTGTCTTCTTAGGCTGGTGGCCAGCCAGCCTCAAGAGCCCTTCTACCTCCACCTTCACCCACTACCGCCACTAGCCAGCACTGGAGTTACATGCACACATGACTTTCCTGGCTTTTTACATGGGTGTTTTGGATCTAAACACGGATTCTTTCCCACAGGGCCTTATCCCAGCCCTTGAATTATTATCATCATCATCATCCTTTTGCATTTGCTGGAGAAAAATAAAAAGACATGTAGTTTATTTGTGTTCCTAACACTCTTCAGTACAAGCCAGATGCTTGTAAGACAGGTCATGGATATCCTTCTACGTCATTTAAACTATGTGCTAGTTAATATCCATTTTGATTAATATTCATGTTAGACAAAAAAGAAAACACTAGGAGCAAAATCATCTACTGCAGGAGAGCCTCGAATCACAGGTGGCAACCAAGTGGACAGGTGCCTGGGTCACATTCTTATTTTGTAGGCCTGAATTTTTTCCAAATAGATGATATTCATGGAGAACTAGTGTTGGAGAGTCCTATATGCAGCATTCTCTCTTAGTCAGCCTTGCTCACCGGGAGCCTCCTGCCTTAAATGACCTAACGTGCCACGAATTATGCATGTAATTTTTAATCCACTAATTTGGAGTTTGTGATAGCTCAAACAAGATCAGATTCTGCATAGCAAACCCTTGGGTGGATGATGAAAAACAGCCGGGAAAACTTCAAATACTTCAAAGAAACCATTTGAAGCAGGACCAATATGTTTTGTATTAAATGTATTTTTAAAAAATGAATTAAGTATATCTGGTGTGAAATACTAGTTGAAGATGTGTTACATTTGTTTATGCTGTGGAACAGTTGTTTAAATGATGCAAAGATGTGTTGCATTTTTATGTTGCATTTGTTTAACTCTATGAAGCTGTGTTACTTTGCCTGCCTAAAACACCTGATGGGCTAATAAAGAGCTGGATGTCCACTAGCTAGGGAGAAGAAAGGAGAGGTTGGCCTGGCAGGCAGAGAGAATAAACAGGAGAAATCTGGGGAGAGAAGATCAGGAAACAAGAAAAATAGAAGAGGACATCAGGGACCAGCCACCTAGCTACACAGAAAGCCACAGAGTAAAAAGTAAAGAAAGGTATATAGAAAGGTAAAGGCCTGGGCTGGAGAGATGGCTCAGCAGTAGCAGTTGAGAGCACTGACTGTTCTTCTGGAGGACCTGGGTTCGATTCTCAGCATCCACATGGCAGCTAACAACTGTCTGTCATTCCAAGATCTGACACCCTTACACAGTTACACATGCAGGCAAAACACCAGTTCACATAAAATTTTAAAAAAAGGAAAGGGAAAAGCCCAGAGACAAGAGGTAGATAGGATAATTTAAAATTAAGAAAATCTGATTAGAAATAAGCCAAGTTAAGGCCAGGCATTCATAAGTAAGAATAAGACTGTAAGACTGTATGTTTATTTAGGAACTTTGTGATGGGTCTCCCAAAGAGTAAAGAGTTTTATATGTATTTATACATATATCATATGTAATGATAATCTATATATTGCATTATCCATTCTTTATTATAAAAACATGTATGTGTGCATGTGTGTATATTGCATGTATGTGAGTGTACAGCTACATACACCTTTGTTCATGCAAATGGAGTCAAGAGTGGGTATCCAGGCACCTCTCTGTCAATCTTGACCAGGTTGCCTTGAGGCAGGGTCTCTCACTGAACCAGAAACTCAGCATTTTGGCTATGGTGCTGGCCTGTGAATCTCAGTATCTTCCTGTCTCTGCCCCCTAATGCCATACACTCCGTTTTCATGTGAGTGCCAAGGGTTCAAATGAATGTTCTCTTTCCCGCTGAACCATCGTTCCAGACCTCCTGTAAATTTAATCAACACTTTTGAGTATGTATTTATCTTGATTAGTAGTTAAACCATCATATATTTAAGCATGTTGGCATAAAACCTTTCTCTGATCTTCAGTAATCATACTGTAGACTGTTCCTTCCCTGACTTTTCCTCCAGTTCTTACAGGTTAGGTCATTGTCCCCATTGCTTCTGTTCCTCACATGCCTATGCCACAGCTCTTCAGTTTCTACCCTCTACCAAAATTTAAAGCTTCCTTGCTTTTGCCTGGCCAGTGTGTGCCACACGATATAGCACACGTGTGGCCGTCAGAGAACAACTTGCTGAAGTTGGCTGTCCCATTTGTGCCTTCCAGGGAATGAACTCAGGCTGTCAGGCTTAGTGGCAAGAGCCTTTACCCACTGAGCCATCTCAGTGGCCTTCCACCCGTGTCTCTGATGTTCCCAGTTGAATCATGGGCCTTACTAATAACAATGGCATTTGTTCTAAGATTTAGATGATCGGGATTGTGCAAGCAGATACTGTGTAACCCCGCCAGAGATAGTTAAGCATCAAAGTGTTGCTTCAGCAATAAAAACTAAGTTGAACACTTTGAGAGGACTCTAAACAAGTTCTTAGAATAGGGAGTTTCTATAGAATGTTTGGAAATGTGTAGATTATGTGATGGTTTTCTTGGTTGTCCTTGACTGTTGGACTCTCACTCCACTTTATAGAAATGAAAAAAATCAAAACAATCCCTCATGAAGGTGGCTCATCCAAGGAGGGACAGTCAGAGCCCAAAAAGATAGTTTCTGCCATGGCTCAGATCACCCAGGGACAACACTGTACTAGGACCTGCTTTCCCAGGGACAGCAGGCACTGGACTTGATTTCATATACCTGCTGCTATCTGTGTGTGTGTGTGTGTGTGTGTGTGTGTGTGTGTGTGTGTGTGTGTGTGTGTGCTATGTTCCAAGTATCACATTAACCACTTGAGAAGATTTGTGGGAACAAGGTAGATATAGTCCATGACTCAGGTTAACTTCTCCGAATGATGAGAATCCAGATGAATAAAAGACAGCCTGGTGCTAAAGGGTAGCAGAAAAGGAATGCCTGCTCTGTGTCTGGGAGATGAGAGAATCCTCATTAGCACACCAATTCTCTGAATTTATTTATCTTCCATATTCATCATTTGGATGCAATTAAGTAGATTTTTTCTTATTTTTGTTTGAATGCTTTTCAAATAAAAATATGTTTTTAAAAAATCATCCTTAACAGCTTGGGATCTGAAGCACCTTGGACTGGCACCTTGGAGCCCATTCCCTCCAGAGGAACACCTGACCCAGTCTTGATATTAGGATGAGGAAATGGGACTCGTCTGGAGTGGATGCTGAGCTGATCCACCTTGGGACCTCTTGCCCTTTCTGGGGAGGAGATGAGGGAGAAGAGAGAGTGACTGGAAGGGGTCGGGAGTTTGAACAAGGAGATACATGGATAAAAAATGAGACTTTATTCTATAAAAATAAAAAATAATAATAATAAAGTCTTCCTTAAAACTCATTGGCCTGAGCCCAAACAAGAACTACATTTGACAAATTACTGACATCCAATGCATCCCTATGAGTCTGAACAATGCTGAATGTTAAAAGCTATATTAGAAGCCAGTGTTACATAGACACAGACTCAGCACTCTGCCCCTAACTGACTGTGGTACTCAATGCTAGACCTTGGTGAAGAAGAACAAAGGATTTACTCTTCCCTAAAGGATCCACACTTTTAGCTCAGCAAGTAGAGAAGGAACCAGGTGACCATCACTGCCCTGAGTCAAGTCAGGATGCCAAGGCCTCCGAGAAACACCAGGCCTCCCCTTGGGGAATCCTAAACCATAAGCCTTCTTCCCCAAGCATGGTAACAGGGACAGCTCTGTTCTTCTGAATGGCTTTCTCCTGCCTCCTTGCCCTCTTCTCTGTTAGCATCTTGAGAAGAGATGTACCATATACCAAAATGAGTGTCCTGCCAGTCACCAAGATCTCAGCCACTTACATTCATTTTGTTTGTTTGCTTGTTTTGTCAGGGCAATATAGTGGGTCTGAGGATCAGACATGGAGAATGGATTACATAAAATCAAAGCTGCGTAGAGCTGAGAACTCATGAGGATTGTCTGGCAGGCCTCCCTTTTGGTTTGAAGTCATTTTGATCTAGACTTTAAGGAAAACAAAGTATTACTGATTTCTGTTAAGAAAAGAAAATGGATACAGGTGGTGGTGTTGCACACCTTTAATCCCAACATTCAGAAGGCAGAGGCACACAGATCTCAGAGTTCAAGACCAGCCTGGTCTACAGAGCAAATTCCAGGACATCCAGCAAGACTCAGAGAAATCCTGTCTCAAAAAAATTTTTTTAGGAAAGAAAATAGATATGTGTCTATATCCTTACCTCCTCACCAAAACCTGCAACTTCATGTCACCCATCATTGTTAAAATGATGGAAACTGCCACGTCATCTCTAGGTTACCTCTTGTTTAAGAAACAGCCTCTCCACATACCACCTCAGAATGTCTCTCTCACATGTCAAGTTTTACATACCACCTCAGAATGTCTCTCTCATATGTCAGTTTTTCACAAGTACCCTTGCACTCCTGCAGCAGGACATAAAATTGTCTTCTTAAAATGTTTGCCATTCCTTGGAAGGCAGACATGCACACCACACATGGTGGGTACTCTCTCTTGTTATTTCTCTAATCTCAGACCTGATTCTTTGCTCTGTTGTTCCCAAGCCTGGGCACTCTGGTCCCCACTTCCACCATGCCACTGCTCACTCCAAAATCCATATCTCAGGCAGGCGCCAGGTACATACATATACTGGGACTCATAAATTCAAGGGCCTGGTGTAGCAACAGCCATTGCAATTCAGTGGTTCAGCAGGTAGTTGGGAAACTAAGTGCAAAGCCTGGTATTATGATTCTTTAGGGGACTGAAAGGGTGGGGAGAGCTCAGGCCTCAAGGAGACTCTTCAGGAGCTGTCAGTGGGAAATGCAAGACCAGTGACATCATTCCATGAAGCATGGCTGGCCCTGAGCAGTAGGCCCTTTCTTAGCTAACAATTGGCTTTCCTGGATATATTTATTTTGTATCATATGCTGAAGTTTACTCTGGGAGTTAGCTAAAAATATCACCAGGTTAATAACATCATTCAGTAGACTTGGGAAAAGACAGACATTTCCAGGGAATTGGGCTAATTTATTCTGGAGCTTAGGAGTCACATTTCTTTCAGTGCTCTTTCCTAGGTCTAGAGGATAGTGATACTCAAATTCTCTGCAAAGGGTAACCAGGCCCTCTTCTTCATCTTGGAAGACTGAGACAGCACCTAGGGCAGCCAGATATAGAGAGGAGCGGGGGCATCATGTCTTGTTCTCCTCTGCCACAGTACATCATTAGGAAGGACTTCATATAAGAAAAAACTAGTTTGCAATTATTGGTATAGTCACCAATTAGCAAAGACTTGGGCCAGTTTGCTTGGGTTTGAGTCTCAGTTCATTCACTCATAACCCATGTAATGTGTTTAAGTAATCTACTACATGGAAAGTACTTGAGCTCAGCATGTAGGAAAAACACTTGGTAGATGCTATCTCAAATCTTGTTTTTCCTTATTACCATCGCAACGCCAAAAAACAGTACTAGAAGGACAATAAAAATAGATCTTTAACATTGTTAACATCTGTGTAACAGTTAGAACTCTATCACTTAGAAATTGTTTTTTTAAAAATTCAATGTCTGAACTAGCCTAAGGAAACATAAAGGGTCTTTAAGACTCCAGTACCTGAGCAGGAATAGTATGTACTTAGCTTAAGGGGCAGTTGAATCTAAGACCCCTAATCTCCTTCCATTTCTTCTCTGAGTTCACATAATCATTTCTTCCCTGTTCTGTCTAAGGAAAGATGTATACCACTAGCCTCATGATTATACTCTTCCTGGATGGCCTTCCCATTAGAAATGGTCTCTTCTGATATTTTAGCTGAGGAGTCTCAGGAAAGACATGGCTTGGCTAAGCCTAGAACAATAAGTATGGATATAAGAATATCACTTAGCCAGAGTCAGGTATCTTTGCCCTAGAAATCCAGAGGTGATGAATGGAAGAGTTCAGGGAGGAGAGAAGGACAGTAAGGTTGACAACAGCAGTTCCTGCCAAGCACCCCACACCTGTAGAATCAGGTATCTACTGAGAAAACTTGTCCTAATAAGAGAGGAAGTAGCCTGGAGGATGAGGCAGTACCATCTGGGTACCCATCTGAAGTTAACTGGGTCAGTTAGCAGGGACCTGGGGTGCACAATGCAAAAGACAAGGCTCCAACATAAAGATCTAAACATCAAATTGCTCCTCTGTGATTTCTTTATCAGCTGACAAAACTTTATTATCTTTCAGTATCCCAGACTCCAAAAGTTTGTTGTGACCATAGAGACAGGATCCTGATTTTCATCTCTATAGAGAAAAAAAAAATAAATTACTTTTGACCCGTCTCGCCAATGTAGATAAACTGTATTAGGCTCTTAGGACACTATGTTGAAAGAGATTCTAAACTTCCATCTTTGAAGAAACTAAGTGACACTTGACACTAGTGTGATGTGGGGAGTCTGACTGTGGACCAGGTGGTCCCTGCTTAGACAGTGGCAGGCTGAGAACCCTGATGTGGTGACATGATACATATTTAATAAAACCTGGAATATCAAGAGATCAACTCACAGTCAAACTAGGCAGAGGTGCTCCAGGAGTTCCAGGGCTAACAGAGCAGTGGTCACTCACACAGCATGGGATTCAGAGGATCTCTGTGAGTACAAGGCAGAACAGCTGGGCTTCAATGGCACACACCTTTAATCCCAGCACAGGGAAAGCTGGGAGTGGTGGTCTATGCCTTTAATCCCATAACTCCAGAGACAAAGAACTTTCTGTGTTTCTGTAAATTCAAGGCTGGCTACCAAATAGAGTAGCTCACGCCTTTAATCCTAACTGGATGGGATACAGCTGGTTGAGAAGGGTATTTAAGGCAGGTGTAGGAAAACAGCAGCAATTAGAAGTGACCAGGAGCGAAGGTGAGGAAGCTGGAAGAGAGCTGGGCGAGATTTGACTGTGGTGTTTCCTCTCTCTATTTCAGCCTTTCCCCGATATCTGGCTCTGAGTTTTTTTCATTACAATCAGAATTCAGACAACACCCTGATTTACCCACAAGCTAAAGACATCTGTTTCTGTAGAAAGACTTCCACCTAGAGCTGTATATCAATGCTGAGCTTTAAAAACAACTAGAACTACATCATTTTGGCCACTTACTTCCAAATGTCAGGTTACCCATCTGCATGAGCTGTCTTAAAACACTACACAAATGGTTCAGAAAACAAAAATGCTCAGTTGCTCCTCCCAAAGTCTCCAGGTCCTTTCCTGCAAACTTTACCCTGACCTCTCTGTTAGAAAGCAGCAGGATATAAACTACAAGACCTTTTTATTTTAGATCGCAGGTTTAATCTTTGGAATGAGATCACATCTGTGGCATTGCTTAAGTTGCAAGATGTGGTAAGGCTTTCAAAGACCTGCTTTTACAGATATTTTCACAAATTTTCTTTTCTTATAAAACATGTATGCTATCAGTAATACAAGGAAAGAGAATAGCAATGTCTGTAATCCCAGCATCCTTAAGGCTTAGGGAGATCTCAAGTTGGAGGCCAGTCTGGGCTGTGTATCAAGAACTTATCTCAGAAAACAAAAATGAGGTTAGGCATTACATAGCCAAACTTAGTTGCTTGGCCCCTTTTCAGAAAAGATCCTTTATACTTATCATGTATTTTTGCATCCTGTTGATATCTGATGCTTTCCCATCTTGGAGGCTATACAGACTTAAAGGGCCTGCTCCTCTAGGATTAGCTAATTATTAGATAGATAATAAGTTGCCTATAGCACACACCTTCCATAAACAATCCACACATCCTATAGCCCTAAGCCTGGACCTCCTCAAAAATCTCACACTAAGCCAAGATTTTCCCTACTCTCAGCTAGCTGGAGACCACTCCTGTGTCCTTGATCACCCTACAGTCCTTTCCCTTTCTAACCCTACACAGGCTCACACCTGCCTGCCTCTCCCATCCTTTCCCAGAGAAAACCAAGGCTTGCTCTTGTCGGCCCCCCTCTATTCACTGCCTGCTGCTTCTTCGGCACAACCTGGCATGCCTCAAGTCCAGGGAAGTGTGGGTGACTCTCTGCTTTCAAAGGCAGCAGCCTCTCTTCTCCTGCTGTACCCGATTACAATAAACCCCCAGGCTTTTCTAAGATAAGCCCACAAGCAATAGGGTTCAAAAGCAATATGCAAAGAAAAATACCCTAAACATCGAAGCAGAAGGAAATAAATGGGAAAAGAAGAGCCTCTAAATACTATATGCTAATAAAACTTATTTTGCATTTTCTTACTGTTTCATCCCCAAAAGAAGTTGTGAAAACTCACACAGCTATGTGTAGTCTCTACAGGACAAAGTGTTCATTTGGCTGCACGGTCCTGCCATCCATCATTTAAATACCATCACGGATAGTAATAGCAGTGACAAAATAATCCCCAGTAATTAACTGAGTCTTGTCAAAGTATGTTCAAACTTGAAGCCATCTATATACTTTTATTTTAATTTTCAAAAAGCTCTTCAGTGATTCCTCATGGTTTTAGCGCCAAGTCCTAAAACACTAAGCTCTTGAACTGGATGTAACATGCTGATGTATGAAATAAGGCATCAGAAGAAAATCAGAGTTCTACTAGCTCTTTAGAGTAAGGAATGCAGAGGAAATGGGAAGAGAAAGGGCCTCCTGGAGCAGCTGGTGTGTGCTCTGAGGAGAGCGTCAGGGCTTCTCTGCCCTGGGACAAGATGGAAAGCATATTTTGCAAAGAGCCTGTGGACTGTAAGGGAGCAGAAAACAATTTATAGGCTGGGAAAGACCTAGGTGAAATCATCCATTTTTGGAGAAATGGTTTGTGCTGAAGCAATGAACACTTTCTCTAGTGAGCTATCTGAGGAGGCAGATGTTTTGGTAATAGATGGCTGCTTTGCATTTCTACACCTTCCATCTAAGAGCTGCAGAGTGGAACACAAGCATTAACTAATAAATTAAACCTTGTGGCACCTCTGCATGATCGATAGGCGCAATAGCCATTTTTATAGCATAGGAAAGGCAGCACCCTGCTCAAAATTGCTGGAATCATTTGCCCAAGGTCATGAAGAGGGATAACAGGAGAGGACTTCTGAGTGGTGCTCCAGTTCTTGATGGGCTCATACCACAAGCTTTTTCTCATTGGCCAGATTAGCAACCCCCTGGTCCATACTTGTCTCTATGGCACCCAGGGGGGATGAAGAGGGCACTGAGTATACTTGGGGTACAATGACTCACTTTGAGAGGCTATCTTTTGAATTTGAAAATTATATGAAAATACCAAGTCTTGAATCAAGGCCTAAGCTCCTTTCTGTCTGGTTTACCAGGAATTAGTTTGTTAGCTAATGCTGCTCCCACCCAGGATAATGGTAGCCTTTAGCTCTAAAGTTGTATGTTTATGTTACTTAATCCGATTATGCAAAGGATGTAAAATATTACAAAAGTATCAAACATTCCAACATGTCTAGATAGGTATCCATGTAATTTTAATTGCTATTTTAATTTCTGTAAATCTCATAAAATTGTTGAAAAATAGTGAAATATCTCTCTAGAAGTGCCCTATAGAATCTAACTGGTTTGTCTATAAGTTTGGCTTTGTAACAATTATTCCATAGCTCAAATGTCCTGCCTCCACTTCTTCCTTGCTCACCACATCATCATTCCTGTAGACCAGTGGTTTTCAACCTTTAGGGGTCAAATGACCATTTCATAGGGGTCACCTAAGAGCATCGGGTGTTATGAATCATTAGATCATGTATTATGAATCATTATATTATGATTCATATCAGTAGCAAAGTTTCAGTTGTGAAGTTATGAAGTAGCAATGAAAAATCAATTTTAGGGTTGGGGTCACCACAACATGAGGAACTGTATTAAAGGGCCACACAGCATTGGGAAGGCTGAGAACCATGGCTATGGACTAACCAGAGAGCATAAAACAAAGCCAGAGACAGAGATGCTCACCTAGCCTTTCAGAAAAGAAACGGCAGCTCTTATCAAAGTGATGCAGTTTCTGCCTCAGTCCACAGCACACAAGAGCCAGTTCTTAAAGAACTGAAGCCAGTTCTTTGTCCTTTGCTTTCTTCTTCTATAGCAATGGCAGTTGTTAAAAATGAAGCAAGGCCCAACATGTGGATTTCTGTCTGGCGTCCAGTCTCCTCCACTTCCAGAGCATTGACACTGCCAACAGATCCACAGTGCATAGAACACCTGCAAACTAAATCTACAGAGGGCTTTGCCCAGCTGCCCATGTTCCCAACCTGCACTCCTGGAGATCATGGACTGGATGCTGTGAAGTAACCTGGTCCAGAGGTAGTATAGTCAGGATGACTCTTAGTCTCTATCCTGAGCCCAGTGGAATGGAAGCCACATGGAATCAGTTGATGTTGGATGCAAATCACAGCCTTGGGAACTGGAAAAAATAAATAAAAACACCTCTGTCACAGCTTGTCCTGAATGTTTCAGTGTGGAATGGTGCTTATCTAAGTGGGAGAAAGACAGAGAACATTGTACTTAGCAGAAAGAAATTCTTAGTGATCCGTGCACAGCCTTCTGGGAGGTGGGCTGGACTCATCTTCACAGAACATACAGGGCATTTTGTTGTTGTTTTAAGTAAAATTTGTCTTAGAGTCAGGACACAGCTAAGCTTTGGTGTCTGCTCTATTTCCGACATCTCATTACCAGGGTGAATGGTGAAGACATGAAGCCCACCGTATCAACAAGACATCCCATAGCTAACCAGCAAACTGAGCTATGCTTTCCTTACCTGGGATTTCCTCAGAATGCTGGCATCCTGAAACCTTTCCTATGGATAAGGTCATTTTCCAGCACTGGGCTCCGTGGCTTGGCCTTTGAACTCTGGTCCTATCCTGCCTATCACTCTTTTTCCCCCTATAGATGAATACCTGGGAGACATAAACAAACAATACCTTAGGTGAGAAACAATGGCAGGCAAAAGGACAGATAATACTGAAGTCTAACTTGTTTAAAAATTCATTTTATTGGGGTTACTTATAGGAATGGGGTGAGGGTTACTTACAGAAGCAGAAATGGCTCAAAGACAGCTGCATCGCCAAAAGCCCACCCCAGGATGACAGCTCACAAAAATTTAGAAACATGGTGCTTACCATACAACTTTCAGGAAACTCAACAACTTGGACCATGCCTCTTTAAGGATACTCAGGTGACCTGTTCTCTTCTACATAGCTCAGCTGATCTCTATTTCTCCTGGGTGGCTTTGCTCCCTGCTCCCAGGCAGTTTAGTAGGTCTGAGAGTGTCTTATAGAATTCCTTATAGTTTGTATACACTTGGGGATGGAAGGGCCTAATGCATCTAATCAATTTCAGGGACTTCCTGAAGCTACTGGGTTGTTCACTTCCTGAGCTCAACAAGCTTCTCTGCAGGATGGGGTTTTCTACCTCTTCTTAGAACAGCAATTCTCCACAACCCCTTTGGAGGTCAAAGGATTTTTTCATAAGGATTGCCTAAGACCATCAAAAAAACAGGTATTTACATTATGATTCATAACAGTAGCAATATTACACTTATAAAGTAGTAGTGAAAGCAATTTTATAGTTAGATGTCACCACAGCATAAAAAACTACCAAAAGGTCACGGCATCAGGAAAATTGAGGACCACTGTCTTAGAATATATTTCATCACCTCTACCCTTTAATATCAGTATTTTAGCAATCTTCCCTCCAAACTAGAAGATTTTAACCATAGTAGAAACTGCTACACAGCTGTACCCCAGGGTCTGCTAAAGTAATACCCCTATTGATCACACCCTCATTGTTAAGGGTTTTAGAGGAAAGACAATGACCTCTTTTTGGGGACTTTCTATTTTGACCCTTAAATGAGCCCTAGCAAAAATACCAGGGAGTAATGTCAAGGATTCTGATCTCCAGCAAAGTCTTCTTTTGTGATGTAGAGAAAAACTATTTCTGAATCATCTGTGCTTCTGTGTGCCTGAACATATAGAGGATGCAATGGTTCAGAAATGATGGGAAGATTGAGCTAAGATTCTTACACAGTGAAGAAACAACTGACTTCTCCCTTGACTTTGATTTTGAATATCTCTTGACAATATGGGAATTATGAAGTATTTTGTCTATTTTACCAATGACCTTACAAGCCACAGAAATTAACACAGGGAAACCTACGTGGAAAAATAGTAGAGTAGAGGGAGTCTATTGCAGGATTAGTGGGAGGACTGGAAAAGTCAAGATCATGGGCAGAAACTGTAGGAGGCAGGACATGGTAGAACTGCCCACACTGTTCTGGAGGAGCCTGCGGACCAAGCCTTTCACTTGTTCCTTCTCAACTTCTATCGCCTCTGTTTCAAACTCCACCTAAAGAACCCTCTGTTTAGAGTTCAGCACATAAACATACTATAGCGGTGCCTGGATCATCTGTTTCCTGCCTTTAGTATCTATCCAAGTAGAGGACAGGCTCAATGATAAGCATCCACACACCACAGGTGTCTACTGCAAGGTGTCCCAATTGCCTGGGATAGTCCCAATATCCAAATGCACGATACTCTGGAGCCTGTTCCTCTTCCTTAAACAGAAATGTGAAGAACAGAAATGTTTACTGTGGCAATATATATCTAACATGGCAGGCATCATGTTAACAGCTTTAAAACGTACAATCCAGAAGCTGGAAATATTTTTGTGGTTAAGAGCACTTACTGCTCTTTCAGAGGACCAGAGTTCACACCCTAGCATCCATATCAGGTGACTCATAAGCATCCCTGATTCCAACTCCAAAGGATTTGGCATCACCCTACATCCTCCATAGATATGCACACACACACACACACACACACACACACACACACACACACACACACACCCCTTTGTAAAACCATACAATTCAGTGGCATGAAGAACATGTGCACTGCGGTGTAGCATGTCATCAAAAACTAATTTATCCCCTTGGTATATGTGGTCAGATGGTCTTGTAAGCATGGTCTTGTGAAAATAAGACAAAAAGTAATCTTTCCAAGGAACCATCAACTGTCATAGATGTGCCATTGGTGCCATGCTTTGGCAGCTGCAGGTGCTATTTATGGAACAGTACCCCTTTCTTACCACTTTGTCATGGCAGCAGAGTAGCTGCTGGCCAGTCTTAAAGGGGTGAGCAGTCCCAGTGGGTGGAACATTTTGGTTATAATGTGGCTGGTTATCTTAGCATTTAGCCCTTTTCTGACCGCATTACTCCTAACATAAATAACTCTCCCAGACAGCTAGGAAACCAAATGAATTCCTTGTCAATAACAGTGTAACATCAATAAATACTAGTATTATTATTAAAATAACTTAAAGAATATTATTTTTTAATTTTTATTATGAATAAAGTCACATTTTCTATCCATGTATATCCTTATTCAGGTCCCTTCCCCCTCCAACCCCCTCCAGTCACTCTCTCTTCTCCACATCTACCCATCTCCTCCCCAGCAAGGGCAGGAGGTCCCAAGGACCCAATATTGCTCAGTTCAGCATCCACTCCTGGCAGACCCAGTTTTCTCATCCCAACATCAAGACTGAGTCAGGTGTTCCTCTAGAGGAAGTTGGATCTAAAGTGCCAGTCCAAGGTGTTTTACATCCGAAGCTGCTCAGTGGTTGTGGCTTGCAGCTTGGATATGCTTTGCTTTTTGCTTGAATATTATTTTAAGATGTGTTATATTTGTTTATGCTGTGGAACATTTGTTTAATGATGTCAAGATGTATTGCATTCTTTTATGTTACATTTTATTAATTTTGTGAAGTTGTGTTACTTTACCTGTCTAAAACACCTGATGGTCTAATAAAGGAGTGAATGGCCAGTAGCTAGACAGGAGAAAGGACAGGTAGAGCTGACAGGCAGAGAGAATAAATAAAAGGAGAAAAGAAGCAAGAGAGATTAGGGATTAGGGAAGCAAGAAAAAAGAAGGGGACATTTATGTAGTGGGATTATGTTGTTACAATGAAAATAATTGTCCCGCCTACTGGTTTAATAAAAATGCTGATTGGCTGAAGGCAGACAGGAGGTGTGTGGGGGGGTACCAGACTAAGAAAACTCTGGGAACAGGAAGAGCAGAGCAGAAATACCAGAGAGATGACAGAGGAGATGCTAGCAGAAGCAGAGGAAAGAAGCTGAAATGTTGCTGAGAAAAGGTACCAAGCCACATGGCTGAACAAAATAAGAGAAATGGGTTAGTTTAAGAGCAAGAGCTAGCTAGCAATATGACAGAGCCATAGGCTGATCAGCATAAAATTAATACAAGTGTCTGTGTGTTTCTGTGGGACAGTGGGTCAGAACCTCAAAGCTAGGCCAGAAACTTAATATTGCACAGCTACTCAGCCACACAGGCAGACAAAGAATAAAAAGGAAAGAAAAGATGAGCAGAAAATATAGAAAGGTAAAAGCCCGGAGGCAAAAGGTAGATGGAATAATTTAAGAAAAGGTGGCTAGAACAAATTAAACTAAGACCCACATCTATAAGAAAGAATAAGCTTACATGTGCAATTTATTTGGAAGCTGGTGGCAGCCGCCCCCCCAAAAAGAGCCCAGAAGAGTAAAACCAACAACTATAGTACCTAAACCTCATTCATTCGCTTTATTTGCAATTGTGCTATCTGTAACTAGTCTAAACATATTCCTCACACTGCTACATCATCTGAAAAGAGGACTGTCACAACCCCAACATCACCTTCTTTGCCTCAGAGCCCCACTCTCCTGAGACCTTGTTCCGCTGCAAACATCACAACACAGTTGACAACCGTTCCTACACTGTAGGAATTTCACAAGCATCACTACTTAGATCCTTGCCATGAATTATGTCCTTATTATTATGGTTATTCACACTTCCAACCACATTTGTCTGTTATCTGTCTAGGAAGTAGGTTTTCATAATAGGGCAAATTTTGTACAATTGTTTCAAACAGAGCAATAGAGATTAATGTGAGGGTGGACTTACATTTAGAGTCTGATCCAGTGTCCTTAAATAACCTCAGAGAGAAGGCAAAGAATTGTGAGAAAGATTAAAAAGTGCCCTACTTAATTAACAGAAGAGGTAAAGGGCAGGATGGCAGTCAGCATGAGTCCTCCCAAGCCCAAGAAGACAGGAGTTTCTACCATCTTGTCTATCTCCACCTTGACAGTAGTCGGGGTCGGGGTGGGTTTGGTTCAGGTGGCTCAGCATTGTTAAAGGACTGATGAAAGGAGAGTTCTAATCCCTGGAACAAACACAGTGTTTCCCCTGGACCTGCCTGCCAGCACTCAGAAACAATAAAGTAGGCCCTGTTCCAATCCACCAGTTTAGGATAGGGGCTTTTTAGGGGCAGCCTCATCTCCCTTCTTCTCCCCATCTTCTCCTCTGCTGGGTACTGTGTACACAATCAGCCTGTGTAGAGATCTTTGCGTGGACATCTTTCATGTATTCTTACTGTCTCCTTTTCTTCTACATGGAAAATACCTGCTCATTTTACAGGGAACTTAAGTGACAGACTAACTTGCTCTGTGGGGCTGGCTGGTGTCTCCCCAAATTACCTGTCATCCCATTTCTACTCCTTACTTGGGAAGATACACAATTACAATTTAAGGGGTTACTATGACAACCCCTATCCATTATTTTTTTAAATGTTTCAGACCTACAGAGCTTAATTGGGCTTTAGGGGTTTTAATTATGTTTTATATAATAGAATCTTTTTAAATTAATGAATTGGAAATAGAAAAAGATTAGTTACATTGCTTTTTGTTTTATTAAAAGATATCTTATTTTGATGTGTTGCTCAAACAATAAAGCATTATTTTAACCCAAACTTTGTTATTGAAAAGTTGGTACTAACTTCTGGAATAGGTTTCTATATAGAGAACCTGGGACAAAAACCTTTAGAACTTTAGCCTTGGTATCTGAAGTTAGCTCTTACAGGGTGGGTGTCTCAGGCACTGCCAAATACTGCACTACATCAAAAAGTGGACCACCGGAACGTCTAATATGCCTGAATGTTTTGGGCTTATCTGCTTTCTTGACTTCTTTTGATTTAAAAAGATAAGTAGAAAAAAACAAAGGGGAAGAGAATATGAGTTTTTACTGACATTTTGAGACAATAGAATGCCAATCTTATTAAAGATATTTTTATGTATGTTAGAAGGTCTAATTATGGTACAAACACAACACATTTTCAAATTTCTCTACTGCTAAACATCTGTCTTCATCTTTGATTTGAATTAGATGACAAAATAATTTCTCTGTATTTGGGGGACATAAGCCCATAGAAAAAACTCTAAAATGACACTTACATGCTCATGTAAAGACAGGATTCATAGGAAACCACACACTTTCGATAAAATCTATTCCATGTGTAACGTGATCACTGACTTAGATGTGACAAGTGTTTTATTCTTTATGTCTCTGATTTGAACTGAAGATACCTGAACTCCATTGTTCTAAGGTTTTGCAACCAAAGATGGCAGTGTTGCTGGGCATGCTGCATCCTGCATGAGACTAGTGATATATGTAAAAAAGATGAATAAAGACAACTCCTATCCACTGACAGCTCTTTGCTCCTTCAGCCATTTCCAATCATATATTGCCTCTGCAAGTTCTAGCCCAGCCTGGTCCACAGATAGCATCCACAACCACAGCCACATCTGTGCAAGGAAAGGTAAGCCCTCTCTCCCCATTAACTCTGATTGTCAACTTGTGTGGGTGGAGAATCCAGGAGATTATAACCACACTCCTGGCCTGTAGGGTATCCCAGGAAGGATTCACTGAAAGGTGATCACCCCAAATATTGGTGGCTTTACTCAATAAACTGAGAAGAAAGAAGAAGAAATCACTGTCCCTTCTCTTCCTGGCACTCATGATTGTGCCCTGCTCCTACACACTGTACCAACCATAAGATAGTGAAGATTCAGAACCCATGAAACAAGATCAATTCTCCTTCCATTAGAGTTTTCTCTCCTGTGTTTGTTCACAGTGACTTTATTGGTTACTTCTATATTCTTGTGGCCAAAATACCTGGATATAATTTAGAGGAAGCTTGGCTCATGGTTTCAGAGGTATCAGCTCATCATGGAGCACATGATAAAGCAGAGAAGTTCACATCTTTGTGGGCCAGGAAACAGAAAGAAGTTACAAAAGAAAAGTCCAATACAAGTATATGCCCCCCAATGGCCTACTTCCTCCAGATCAGCCCTACCACCCATCTCCTAATAAAATTTATCATTATGTTAGAGTCCTCACAATCTACTTTGCCTCTGAAAACATCATCGCAGACACATTCAGAGGTATGCTTTCATCACCTTTTTGACATCTCTCAATGTAGTCAAATTTCCAATGAAGATTAATAAACACAGTGATGAAAGAGTGTAACACTCAGGGCTGGAGAGATGGCTCACTAGTCATCAGCCCTGGCTGCTCTTCTAGAGGACCTGGGCTTGATTCCCAGAACTCACATAACACATGACAGCTATAGTCCAAGGGAATCCAATGCACTTTTTTGTCCTCCTTGGGCACCAGGCATGTACATAGTACACAGACATACATCTAGACAAAGCATCCAGACACATTAAGTAAAAAAAATTAATCTGGCATAACCACCACGCCTCCCTGAAATCCCTGGTCTACATGTAATAGAGAGGTAGCTGATGAATCTGTGACTCAGTCTACCAGTCCTCACTCTCTAAAGCCTGTCCTACAGGAACTTAACTGGGCCAGGAAGAAGATGTCAATTCCTAACCCATTAGCTAATAGTGAAGCTGCATAAATAGCTCACCTGGAAACTGCAGCCCGTATATAGTGCCATTGTGTCCCTTAAATTAATGCAAGAGCTGTGTAAAAAATCTCCTTACTGCCATTGCCTTCCCAATTGATGTTCATAGGTTCTACATCTGTAGGGTGGCTATGTTTAAAAATATAATGACAATATGGGATTTTTGTCCCCAGATATAGCTCATAATTTCTTCTGCATATTCATCTTTTAAAAGAGAGAGATTTTTAAACTTTAGAGACTTGTGTCATATTCTTCAGCTGTAGAAACATCATCTGGTGTTGAATTATAGCCAAGAATTTTTATGTCTTGATCACATCACGATAAGAAATATTCATGGAAAGTTTGGGGCTTGGCATCTTTCTGTTTATCCAAATTTGTTTGGTAAAGGCAAGCCGTAATATTGATGGTAACTGTGGGCTGAATGAAACTATGTTCCTAAATCCACTTCAGAAAGATTATACTAATCCGGAGGTCAGAAATCGGTTGAATTTCAAATTATCCAAATCTGCGTTGGAGTTGGAAGAACATTTCTAAGGTTAACTTATAGTTTAAATTATATGTTCCTTCTTTGTGTTGAGTAATTTGAAAATGCATATATATGTACATGCATCTAATCAGTTACCTCATACATAATGCGTAGAACATAAGTGGCAGTGCAAGGCAACTCACCAAATGTTATCTAGCATGTAACAGGCATTCAGTGGATACCTTAGGGTCAAGAAAATATGCAATAGCTTATGGAGTTGCATCTGATTCCTGTGGCCAAGGAAACACAGGATAGAATTGGGGTGATACCAAATGTGGCTGGGAAGGTAGATCGCAAAAGAGAAGACAATCTACAGTCTGTCAAATAGTGAACAGATGCTTTCTCACTTTAAAAATTCTTATAAATGAGTAAAATTCAGCCACAGAAAGATTGGTACCAAGGTGTGGGGCCACTGCTGTGATGGATCTGACCATGTGACCATACATACATAGGCTTACAGAAGTAACGTTTGGGAAGAAAGTATGCAAATTCAAAGCTTTGGAGTAGAAAAGGCCTCGAATGCTGAAAACTGAGCACGGTGGACCTTTTTAGTGAGAGCTCCGAAGACCGGAGCACAGGGAGGAGCGGGCAGTAGAGGCCTCGCTTGCAATGCTGCACAGAGAACCCCACTTGGGACTGGACTAGAATCCATTGAATCTAGAAACTAAGAATCTGGCTGCATTCTGCCTGTGTCCTTAAATTTTGAGTGAGGCCAGTTTTTAAAAAGAAATGGACTTAGTTGTTTTGCAGAGGAAATTTCAAGGCAGCATCCAGACTCTGGCATGGCCACTGCCCGCTGGGTAATTCGGCTCTATAGTGGGAGAAAACAGAAGGACATGAAAAGCGTGAGGTTTGGCCAGGAAAGGAGTGTGAGTTTAAAGATACAGACAAGGCGGATGCAGAGGAGCCGCTATAATTGTTACGAGATGTAGTGCTGCAGAAGTAAAACCTTTATCTCTTCACTAGGACAGTAGGAAAAGGCCCCAAAGGATAAGGTTGCGCCTGTGTAAGGCTCCAGCTTGTAAAACTGTAAATTCATTTGAAAGAAGAAAGCCTGAACTGAGAATTCCTTTGAAAGGATTTTCTGTAGGAAAACTGCCTAAGGAAGTATTTCCACAGGCTTGGCCACACAGTCTCCTCGAAAGCACTGTAGCTATAATAAGAGTGCAGCCTACATCTTGAGCTTAAACATCAGAACTTATTATTGTTTATATGGTGTTCATTTTGCAGACCTGCAAAAATAAAAATAAGGGACCATAGAGAAATTTTCTCTGTGTTTCCAAAATGTCATCAAAGCCCAGCAATGTTTTATTCCCTTTGAGGAGCCCCTACAAGTCCACTGCAGGGAGGTCTGAAGGTAAAACCTAAGTTGCAGTGGTGAACCCAGCATGTTTGCTATACCAGGATTGTAGAAATTGACCTAGGACAAGTGTAAGAGGGGGTGGGGCCAGCCTGTGAGAGGGGCTACTTTTGTAGCAAGCAGCAGAATCTGCAGGATGGGGCTGCCCAAGCCTCTTAGATACCTGCCATTGAATATTATTTTAAGGAAGCTCATAGTTGTTTTTACCTGCCTTTTAACTCCATGTCAAGCTTCTTATCTTTCAGAGAGAGATGCATGCTCTAACTTGACTTGCAAATGTTTGTAGTTTGCAGATCTTTGTTGATGTTAACTCTGTTAGGTAGACTTTTATGTTATCTGAAAAATTTTGGACATAAATTTAAATAAATCTGTGAAGTCTATGTAAAAAAAAAAAAGATGTGTCACATTTGTTTGTGCTGTAGAATATTGCTTAATGATTCAAAGATGTGTTGCATTTTTTTATGTTACATTTGTTTAACTCTGTATTATTGTGCCTGCCGAAACATCTGATTGGTCTAATGAAGAGCTGAATGGCCAATAGCTAAGCAGCAGAGAGATAGGTCCACCTTCCAGGCAGAGGGAATAAATAGTAAAGAAGAGAAAAAAATGGAGCAAGGAACAAGAGACCAAGGAGATGAGGACAGAAGGGGCCAGCCGCACAGCCGCACAGCCGCACAGCCACGGAGTAAGAGTGAAAGTAAGATTACAGGAGAAAAGGAAAAAGCCCAGAGGCAAAAGATAGATAGGATAATTTAAGTTAAGAAAAGCTGGCAAGAAACAAGCTAAGTCTCTGTGTGACATTTATTTGGGATCTGTGTGGCGGGCCCCCCCAAAGAGCAAAAACAACTAACTATAGAAACCAAGCGATATCAGAAAGAGCTCCAAATGCCAGGCATGAAACGGTAGTGTTATTTTCTCCTCTAGACTTTGGCTTGTTTTGACACACTGTTTGCTTACTATCCTCCGTGCTCTCCTTTTGGAATGGCAAGGCATTTTCTATACCAACGTATTAGAAGTATGTAACTTAATCTTTTCTTTTAAATTTCCCTGAGGCTCAAAATTAAGAGATTGTTTTTGTAAAACAGTGAAGGTTCTCCAGCTTGCATTCTTGCTGAGGCCATTTCAGGTTTAAGCAGAATTTAATGTCCTTGATGGAGAATCTCCTAGAAAATTACCCAGTTCTATTCTAGGAACCCAAGGTCAGGGTGTCCTAGCTAAGTTATCTTAGATTCTCTTAAATTGCCTGCTCTACAGCTAACCATGTATCTTTGGTCAAATTGCTTGCTTCTGCTAAGCCTCTCACCGCCACCCAAGCTAAGCAGGGTGTAAGGATGTAGTTTATCCCTTCAAAAGCCCATATTCTGGACTGCCAGGGCTACACTTAGGTCCCTCAAAACCTGTGTCCTCATGAGTGTCTCTCTGTTTCTGTCAGCAGCACAGGATTTTCTGTAGGCTCACTGGCTGCATTAGGCTGCCCATCCTCAGTATGGCATCCTGCTTCTGGCAGTGACTGTGGTCATACTATAGAAGGCTACTGCTGTTGTTGCTATGATGGCACCAGCCATAGCTGCAGCCACCAGTTCTCCTATAATAACCAATGGCTTTCTCTGAGTGAGACCACTACCACCACCATCATCCAGCTTGAAAAAGGTCCTGGCCATTTCAGACATTACGAAGCTATTTGTTTGTATGTGGATGAGGATAGAGATATCACCTAAGGAGTCCACATTTAAACTCTGGGATTCTGGAAAAGACCTGGAGCATATCTGTTCAAGAGACCTGATATGGCCAGCATGTGTGAGGGCCACAATTGCCACCACTGTGATGATGAGAGAAGCTGACAAATTAACTTTAGGACACAGACTATTCCTGACATCTTCTGTTGGGATTTTCTTGAGGGAGGGTACCAAGAGATGGATGTCCAAAGCCCAGGTGACCCAATACCAAGCCCTACTTCTGAATCAACCCTGTATTCAGTTCCACAAAATGTCAGCCCATCAATCAGGCCAGTCTTCTGCTAGACAGACCTAGTAGGTCCCTTGCAAGACTGTTTTGAGGTGACTGAGCCATTCCAGTTTATCAGACTTGGTGTGACTGGTTTTCTGTTGATACCAGATGAGGTATTGATCATAGATGGGAGCAGTTTCATCCAAGAAAGGATTAGGTATTCAGGGACATATGTAATGACCCAAGATAAGACTATTTGGGCACAATCTTTAAGCAGAGGAACCTCAGCTCAATGAGATGAGCTTTAGCTTTAACCCAAACATTCCACTGGGGAAAAACCAAGGCTGTCACATATACAGTGGTAGCTGATATATGCTTGTTACAGTCCTTGTCTGCAGGGGTCTGTAGAGGGAAAGAGGATGCAAAACTCAGCAGGAAAAGAAATAAAAAATAGAAAAGAAATTGTTGCCCCTTTTGATGCTTTCTGGTTACCTAAGAGGGTGGCCTTTCTCTTTTGCAAAGGACACTGAAAAGAAACTTGCTCAGAAGCCAGAGGTAGCAATAGAGCTTGGTCACCAAGTAAGTGGCCATAGAACCAGTAAGTCCCCTCCAAGTCCTGGCAGTCCTGCTGGAACCCATTTTACCAGACTGCCTGCCTGGGATACAGGATATATCCCAGGGCATGATTGACTAGGTAAAGTAAGAACTGGCCAAGGATATAGAAAGATGATGGATGCTGCCAGAGGACAGACCCATCCTCCCAGCAAGTCTGGAAAGCAGTTGATAAGGATCTCCATCAAGACACCAACTAAGGAACCAGAACTGTTTTATTCCTCGGGACCAGGTATTCTGTTCTAAATTTGAAAACCTAGTTGAAGATACCACTTTAGATGGAGGGGAAGACCTCATAAGAAATCCAGGTTTGGCCCAATCAGCTTTAGAAACATGAGGAACTGGAACTTATTGAAATCTGTTATACTAGCTTTGGCTATAAATATTTGCTTATGTTTGTAGATACCTTCTCATGATGGCTAGAAGCCTACCCCACCTGAACAGAGACTGCATCAATAGTTACTAAGAAACTTCTTCAGGAAATTATTCCTAGGTTTAGACTACCCTAGCTTTGTGGTCTAATAACGGCCCGACCTTCATGGCCAAAGTGTCTCAAAATCTGACAAAGGTATTAAATAATAGTTGGAAATTAATTGCGTTGTGTATTCAGGCCACAGAGCTCAGGCCCGGTAGAAAAGATAAATGGAACTCTTAAGGAGATTGACCAAATTGACCCTAGAAACTGGCCCAAAATTGGGCCAACCTCCTCCCTTTGCTTTGCTCAGGGCCTGATGTGCTCCTCCCAGGAGCGACTTACTCCTTTGGAACTGATGTTTGGGAGATCCCTCCCGTCCTCCCCAAACTCTAAGGTATTCCTGAGTCAGAAAGCTGTAATCACTCCCTTGACAAGTCCTTGCAGGCTTTGTGGAAAGTTCACCAGGCCATTGACTGGACTGTGCAGGGAATCCTGCCCTCTCCCACCACTGAACTCCCCTACCCGTTCTAGCCAGGAGATTTGTTTTTGAGTAGCCTACTCAGCCATCCTTATCACCGCAACTACTGTCAAAGTAGTTGGTGTCATTTCTTGAAAAAACAAACAAACACTGAAGACAATGATAGATGGGTTATCTATCATTGGGCCCCTTAAAAATAAGACTGACAAGATTTGACTACACTGCAATATGCAATCCTATCAGCCCCAAACCTGGATATAGGAATTCGAAAAAGAAAAAAACAGGGTAGGAAATTTATTATTCAGGGGCCCTTGCTTTCTTATGTTCCAGTGGTGGCACAATATGAGTCCTAGAGGAGGGACAGGGGCCAGTGAATTGGGCTGTGGATAAGACTAGCTAGCAAAAGCCCTTTATGGATTACAGTTATATATATGCTCTACTATGGACAAGGTACCTGCGCTGACGATTTGTGTTTGTGCTTACTAAATGTGTCTTCTCCAACTCACTGGAAATTCACACCCCATTCTATGTATACTGCCCCATGCTATCCCCAGGTATACGCCTATAAGGGAAAGGGGTGAGAGGCCATATTGATCTTGACTCAATGTTAATGAAGGGTAAATGGACCCAATTCTTCCTAATCCTAGTAGAGACAGGAATAACTACTCCAACTACCATAGACATCTCAGTCTTGGTTGTTAGGAACCAGAACTGCAGGAAACCCTGTGCTCAGACAGATTTTAACTTGGTCATTTGGAGAATTCTATTTTCAGGCCAGAGAGCCAAGCTGACTCCCTTGCAGAAGTAATCCTACAGAACTGAAGAAGGCTAGACTTGTTTTTATACAAAGGGTTTTGCATGGCCTTAAGAGAAGCTTGCTATTTCCATGGCAACCAATCAGTGGAAAATCTTGCCATGGACAAAGAAAAACTCAAAGTCAGAAAAGAAAGAAGGTAGACAATTGGTATCCGTCTCTGTTTACTGGATCCCCGTGGCTCACCACCTTACTGTTAACATTGTCTGGCTGTTGATTTTTATTCTGATCCAGCTAAGGGTGAGTGGGACCTTGTATCCTCAACTGCATGGCCAACTACAAGAAACAGAATAAATTTAGTCAAGCTTTCGGGCCTTAGGACCAACTATGTCCCACCCACTCACAGAACAGGATGAGTCAGAATTTGCCTCATGCCCATAGAACCAATGGGGAATGAGACAGGGCACAACAGTCCAGAGGCTCCTCCATCCTGTATTCTTGCTGAGGCCATTTCAGGTTTAACCAACATTTGATCTCCTTAATGGAGAACCCCATGGAAAGTTACCCAGTTCTATTCTAGGAACCCAAGGTCAGGGTGTCCTAGCTAAGTTGCCTTAGCCCATCTCAGCTTCTGACAAACTGCTTGCTTGTGTGAACATCCTGTCCAATGCTGCCAAGTGAGATTGCTAAGACCTGGTTTCTGCCTTCAAAAACCCTATGTTCTGGACACTTCGGATAGGAACACTATGTTCTGGATACCTAGGCCCTTGAATACCTGAATAGTCATTGCAGCCAGAATAAAGACCTTCAATTGGCTGTAAATTGTGTCTGAGTGATCATCCTTTGTGGGCTCCCCAGAACACTTTGAGTCTCAGATGATGTTTTGAACAAGACTAAAACTATTATGACTGTGGACTTTTGAATCTGGGATGGATGAAGTTTGTATTATGAGATCCCATGAGCCTATGGAAGACAAGGGTAGAATGTTATGATTTAAAAGTAATGTGTTCATTGCCTCTATTCAGGCCTTCTCACCCTCTAATACTTACGCTCCCTTGTTCTTCTCTACATGTCCTATGAACACATGTACATTTGTTTACATATGTACATCCATTATTGAATACAAGTTATGAGAGGGATGTTTATTGTAAATGATTTCTGGCCCTGTTTGGACCCATTTGGCCAGGGGTCTGATCTTGCCTGCGGCGGATGACTCAGACACTTATATTAATTTCATACTGTCTGACCTATGTCTTAGGAATATTGCTAGGTAGCTATTTCATCTTAATTCAACCCATTTTTAATAATCTACCTGCCACATGGCTCAGCCTATGGCTCACCTGGGTTCCTTATATGATTCTTCTTTGGAGGCTGGATGGAGACTGAGTTAACTCCACCCTCCTCTACCTGTCTCTGATTTCCTGCCTATTGCTATGGTGCGCGCCATAGGTCAAAATAGTTACTTTATTCACAGAATGATTTTCACTGCATACAGACAAATGTTCCCACCACAGATGTTTTTCTAGTTTTAACTGTCGAAAATTTGACTTTGGGGTGCATACATGCATAAAAGTATGTTCCAGAGTAAAAGAATAAAATCCTATGTGAAGAGTTTGTCTCTATCTTCTGTTTCAAGAAGCTGTTCTAATTGTATCAAAGTCCATTGAGTTGTATGATCTTTAGGACTGGTTAATTTTGGTGCGTTATTTATCTTTTATTTGCATTTTTTCTAGTAAAGTTTAAAATAAATTTAAACTATTTTTAAGAGTAGTATGTTGTTAATAAGAGGTGGATTTGCAGTAACTAATCTAGATGTGGGACCATATAGGAGACACAGCTTCTAGACATGTCTTCAAGAAAATTTCCAAGTATATTTAGCCATGGGGCAAAAAAACCTACTTTGAGTGTAGACAGTACTGTCCCAGGGGTGGGAATCCTGAATTGAATCAAAAGGGAGGAGAAAGCAAGCTGAGAACTGGTACCTGTCATCTTCATGACTGTTCCTCAAGCTCCCGATGCCAAGTTGCATCCTGATTTTCATAACACCCTCCAACAGTGAGCCCTCATCCCAGGCTCATCATCACCACAGTGAGAAAAGTAATGAAACTCTATTACTTGGGAGAATTTTATGCTACTTTGGTAAACTCCCAAGTTGTCCAGGACTCAAATTATAGGCCTGGTTATTGGAGATGACCACAGTGACTGCCTGTCAGAGGTGGAGTTTGGTCCTGAGATCCTTTTTCATATCCTTTACTAGACTAAATTTCAGAAAGACAAAAATAAGCCACAAGTAGTCCTGAGCCAGTAGTGTATGTGCTGTGTGACTTGGAGGACCATTGCCAAACGCACCCGGAAGAGGGCGAGAGGCTTCTCAGTGCAAAAGCAGTCTCCAGATACTTACCATGAGGGAAGGTCTGTGAGCCTCTGAGGGATTAAGAGCTGAAATGAAAGAATTCTTCTCTGGTAATGCAATTAAAGCAAAACACAGAGGAACTTCTTACCAGTGTCAAATGCTAAGTGGAATTGTGTTCTGTTCCATTGTAAATAATTGTCCCACCTACTGGTTGGCCAAAAGCAAACAGGAAGTGTGGGCGTGGCTACCAGACTAAGAAAACTTTGGGAACATCTCAGAACAGGCACAGATGCCAGGAGACGGTACAGAGGAAAGAAGCTGAAATACTGCTCTAAGAAAAGATGCTGAGCTGCATAGCTGAACCGGATGAGAATAATGGATTAGTTTAAGGGGGAAGAGTTAGCAAGCTATATGCCTGGGCCCTAGGTCAATCTGTGTAAAATTAATATAAGCCTGTGTATGATTATTTGAGGCTAAGCGGGGCAGAGAAGGGTCTGAACCTCTGGGCTAGACTGGAAAGTCTCGGCCAGAAACTAAATACAACAATAAGGAGAGAAAGAGGGAGAGGGGAGGGGGGGCGGGGGGACAAAGGGAGGGAGAGGCAGCAGTAAGCCCTGTTAACATCTTCATTTTACAATTGTGAGAGCCAATTGGACAATACAGCTCCTTGTCCAATTCAATTCATGCCATTAGTGAGAGGCAGGCTCAACATCAAATGCAATGGTTGAATTTCAAACAAAAGCTATGGACACTACAGTAAATGACCTGTGTAGAACTAAGGAAATATATGATCTCCATGACATATGGCTACAGACCTCTCTACTCCAAGCACGTCTGAGCTATGGCTCAGCATTGGTTCACCTGCACATAACTGCATCACCCCGGGAAGACCAAAATCCCTTCAAAGTTTATGGTTCCACTGTTAAAATTTGCATGGGAAGTGTCCCCTAAGGCCTGTGTCTCAAGTCCCCATCATGGCTCTACTACAGGAAGGTTTGGAACCTTGAGAAGCAGAACCTAGAGAGAACTTCTGGTCACTGGTGACCTTGTAGGAGTAGTGGGACTCATACCCTTTTCTCCTCTTCTGTTTTCTGACCACAGTGAAGTGAACAACAATGCCCATGTGCTCCCAGCCATGATGTGCTACCCTATTACACACTCAAAGGAACAGAGCCAATTGATCAAAACCCTCCAGAAGTGTAATCTGGGGCTGGCGATGGATCGGAGCTTTAGCGTTTGCTGTGTTAAGTGTGAAGACTTGAGTTCGATGCCCACTCCGTGTAAAACCAGACACCATGATATTGCATGTCTGTAATCCCAGTGACCCTGTGGCAACATGAAAGGTGGAGACAGAAGAATCCTCAGAAGGTCACAGGCCAGCAGCCAACCTGATGTGTGCAGTGAAAAAGCAGAGATCCTACCTCAGACAAGGTAGAAGTCAAGAATGAGTCCCAGAAGCTATCCTCTGACCTTCACGTGAACATTGTACCATGCATGTGCCTGCACTTACAGACATGTATGTGCATGCATGCATCATACACACAAACACGCATAAAGATTTGTTTTTAATCTATGGAGAACCATTTCTCCTTTTAGGTTGATTTATGACAAGCATTTGTTTTAGTGAAGGAAAGTTGGCTGACAAGCTGTGTTCTCTCCCAGTATGAGCCATAGACTTCCCAGTCTACCTGACTCTGCCCAATCACTCTCTATGTCGTCATACCCTCATATGCACCATCATGGCCTTTTCCTTCAGGACTGCTTTCTGCACAATTTGTGTCTGGCTAATAAATGCACGTTTTATTCTTTCCAAACAGGGAAGCACAAAACTAATTCGAATGCTTTTGTTTCATTTCTTGGTCTCTGTACATTCCTCCTCCAGTCTTTATGTTTCCACCCACTGTTAGTGACTAGGAGCCGCTCAGCAGAACCAGGCACTGGTCCTCTGTAGTTTCAGTGTGAACTGTGGGCTGACACAAGGTAGTAGCATAAATGAGGAAGGATAGGATGGGATTCCGTGGTCATCTGTATTTCTTAGAACAACTTTTGCACTCAAAGCAAGTTCTGGTTCAGTTGGGAAATGCAGAGTCACTCTGGGCTGTGGCTTCCACTGAATCAGAGTCATGCTGATGTGAGACTTGACAGCAGGGGTTCCTGTGAACTATGCATGGGAACTTTGCAGCACAGGAAGTGAGCTCAAGGTGAGTATGCTATTCTGGTGGGGAGGCTGAGGACTGGATATATATGTCTGTTATATCTGCACACACATAGTCTACATTCTCCATTTAGACTTCATCTCCAAATCCTTAGTTCAGGCACTAAGAATCCTTCTGAGTATAAAGTCACCTGTCCACACAGCCATCCCTGATGGGCAGCTACCTAAAATAAAATCTGAGTCCTGTTCAAAGATGGGAATGGAGATTGATTCTGATCGACTTGGCAGTGTCCTCATCTAATTAAGGAGGAACCAGAGGCTCAAAGACACCATCTATCTAGTAGTCATAAATCTTATATTCAAACCCAATTCACTATGCAAAGCCAGCATACCTTTCATTCTTATTCTTGGATGGGTCATCTGAAGCCGGGGAAATTGTTTTCCACTTCCTGGTTCTTGCATTTCGGTGGATCGCAACTGACTAGAAATCAGTTATCCTAGATTTCCTACAGAAAGTAATTCTGCATAAACATAGATACTTCCTAATGGTTTCTAGGGAGAACGACTTAGTGTGAGTCTATTTATCCATTGTTTTCACTGCTCCTATTGCTAGGAGACATGAATAAAATGAAGGTAAATTCAAATATGGTATTAAAGGAAGCCACCAAAAGTCCAATAAGTTTGAACTGCTTGGTCTCATTTTGAAAGCGCGTTCACTTTAAAAATACTTAGACCTTTAAACCTGGAGAGCATGCTTCTGCTCCTCTGTGCTGTGAGATTCATGGGACACTACTGTAGAGGTGTATTTCAGAGAGCGACACTCAGGAATTAAAGAGTAAGTGATGAATGTGCAGACATTATTTGGGCAATGCGGTTTTCGGATAGGGCTGCAGGAGAATATATTTTTGGATGCTTCTGTTGGTATTTAACTTGGAGACTGAGCATATAGTAAATCAGAAAAGCCAGTCACTTGGTACAGAAGGAGATGTTTTATGTGTGGTTCTGACAGTGCTCAATGGCCACCTTGGTAGAAGGGGTGTAGATTTATGGTTCCAACCTTGCAGTATGTAGCAATGCGCTCTATCTATACCTGAGAGTATTTATTTTTTTGGTTCAACCTGAGGTAAAGGAATAGGCTAGAGCAAACTATGGGCTTTTTGAAATGTAACCTGTGCACTGACTGCCGCCATCTTAATGGATAGAGAGAGTTTTGAAAAGCACACCGCTCAGAGTTCTTTCCAAGGTTTTCTTGTGCAGTCTCACCCAGCGCAGGCAGGTCTTATGAGTCCCTGATGGAGCTTTCCTTTCCTCCACAAGGCCAGGGGCTTTACCCAACAGCAGGTACTGTGTCTGGGTCCATAGAAACCATTTCACCATAAGAGTTTTTAAATCAGAAGAGAGTGTATATTATAATTATTAAATGAATATTTAATGATAGATCATGCATATCTTTACACCAGATATTTTCCAAATGCAGGAAGCCTGAAAAGTTTGGTGTCTAAGGACCACAAAAACAAAGAGCCCTATCTCAGCAGTAATACAAGCCTTAAAAAACAAATCTAACCTTGGGCTGGAGAGATGGCTCAGTGGTTAAGAGCACTGACTGTTCTTCTGGAGAACCTGAGTTTGAGTCTCAGCATCCACAAGGCAGCTAACAACTGTCTGTACTTCCAAGATCTGACACCCTTACACAGTTATACATGCAGACAAAACACCAATTCACATAAAATAAAAATAAATATATGTTTTTAAAATCTAATCTCTTCCATTCTTCCCAGGCAGAATCAGAGACTTTCTATGGCCTCTCATTGGGATCTTGGTAAGGGTGAGGTGTTTCTGTCAGGTTGAGGTTGGAGACTGTGTATGAGCTGTGCCTCCCTTCTGCCCTGCAGGCAATACTCCCATCACCTCAGAGGCTTTCACCTCCCATCTCCCCCAGCTGGCTCATCATGAGTTTTCAGATGTCTCTGCACATCTCTCCAGGTTAGGAGTCTGCTGGATCAGTGAAACAGAGCAGCACACATAACATGGTTTTCATGACTGTAACTTACTCTCCCACAGCTCAAGAGACTAGATGACTGTAAGTTAAGGTGTTGGCAGGGTGCATTCCCTGGCATTGCCCTAGCTTTTAGTGGTTTTCTGGTCATCCTTAGTATCCTCTGGCTTTGAGACTATTAGGAACGCTAAGCCTTTACTTTCGTGTTCTTTTCTTTGATTTTTCTTTATTTTTTAAATATTTATTGATTTATTGTGTATACAGTACAGTGTACAGAAGAGGGTACCAGATGTCATCATAGATGGTTGTGAGCCACCATGTGGATGCTGGGAATTGAACTCAGGACCTCTGGAAGAGCAGCCAGTGCTCTTAACCTCT
>PVIH01010586.1:0-62264 GCA_004025045.1 Sigmodon hispidus
AAAAGTCAGCGCGCCACATTATAATCAAGACACAAAACATACAGAACAAAGAAAAAATTTTAAGAGCTGCAAAAGAAAAGGGCCAACTCACATATAAAGGCAGACCCATCAGAATAACGCCTGACTACTCAATGGAAACGATGAAAGCTAGAAGGGCTTGGTCAGAAGTTATACAGACGCTTAAACAGCATGGATGCCTTTTGAGCCAATCTTAAATTGACCCGAGGGCTTAGCAATAGGTGCTGTCCAGAATTCCTGATCATAGGAAGTCTGCCTAGCAACTGACACTGTCATAGCTTCTGATCATGCCCAGTCAATAAGGGGCGGCCATGGAAGGTCACCAGATCATGCCCAGCCAATGAGGATGCTGGGAGAAGGGTATATAAAGATCTCTCCATTTCTGAAAAAAATTAGTCTGTATTTCTTCTGACTACTGGGGTTTGTGTAGTTGGCTCCCACTCTTCTTATCTCCTCACCTGATGAAACTGTTAGGACTCAACAATACTTTCTCTTTTAATCTTTCAGTTAAAATCTTTCCTCTCTTCACAGCATTGAATTAAATTTGGATTTGTCACTTAATTAGCATGTATTAATTATGAAATTTATAAAATTTTATTTAATGATGGGTCAAAATGTTATAATTCTATTAAAATAGACTTTTCATTTTATTTCTACACATGTAGATAACATATTTAGATCACATTTTCTGTCAGTTATTCTTATCTTCCTGCCCCTTTTGTGCTTACCGAGAAGTCATCCTTTTACTTTCATGTCTTTGTTATGTGCCAGCCAAAAATATTAAGAAATGTTGTAGAAGATTTTAATTCTACTCAAGAAAAATAAACCAACCATAAACCTTTGAATTATCTGTACAAATATAATAGACTGTCTGAAAGTCTGAGCATAAACTAGACATGATAAAATTATTAATGATGGAACAATGTGGAATTATTTAAACTTTTGAAGGTGTTCTACTGCCCTTATAATTGTCACTTATGATTTTAACATTTGTATGTAATTTATCTCTGTTCTTTTTGCACAGAAATACTGAATAAGATGATGTAGTTCAATATATTTTGCCCATCAAGGGTAGGGTAAGCATGAGAGAAGCAGTCTTTGAAAAATTCCTATTTCATTGCTTTATAGATTAATTTCCTAAATTTTCAATTTTTAAGTGCTACATTTTCAAAACACCTGCAACATATTCTTGTAGAGATTAGTTTTAAATATAAATTTCACTTTAGCATGCACACCAAAACTAAAGCAGTTAATAGCACTTTGACATACCACCAAAAAGTTCTTTGAAAAGCAAAAATTCTAATAAATAAGAATTATCTATATACTATCAAATAGACAGGTATTGAGAAAACTTGTGTGGTGATTTTAAAAGCATTAGTTGTCTGGAGCCAAATATGAACACAAGACAAGTAGAGATTTTTTCCCACGTAGCATAGGATATACCCAATAGCCATTGTATCTTGGCAATATCTAGGATTCTAACAGTTAATCCATTGATTCATGTGTCAGTATTCCATAGGAACAAATTTGTGTATGACTTTTATACTGATGATTCTGGGAGTCATTACCTAACTGAATTATACTATATATTGTTAAAATAAAATTGAAGGGAAATACAATGACTTAAAAAAAGCTCAGAAGGAAGAATTAAAATTCCTTTTGGAGAAAATTAGATGTGCTGGTTGGTTATTGTACACTTCACAAAACTAGACATATCTGAGAAGAGAGAATCTTAACTGAGAAAAAATAGTTTTCATATGACTGGCCTATAGGCAAGCCTGTTTTTTGTTTGTTTGTTCGTTTGCTTGTTTTGGTTGGTGACTGATGTGAAAACATTCAGCCCAGCCCACTGTGGGTGGTGCCATCCCTGGGCAGGTGGTTCTGTGGTGTGTAAGAAAGCACACTGATTAAACCAAAACGCAGCTTTCTTTAGTGGCATGTTCTTCTATCCATTCCTCAGGGTCCTGCTTTGAGCTCATGCCTTCATTTCCATTCAGGATAGACTGTGATGGGAATATGTAAGCTGAAATAAACCCTGTTTCACCCAAGTTGCTTTCAGTCTCAATGTTTGATCATAGCAATAGAAATTAGAATTGTGCTATTATTATAAATCTAGCAGTGAAAATTAAAAAAAAATTAGGTAGATTATTGGCTTAGAAAAAATAAATAATTTTGCTTGTCAATATTACTTTTTTGGAGACAGGGTTCCTGTGTGTATCCCTGGCTGTCCCAGAATTCTCTCTGTAGACCAGGCTGATCTCAAAATCAGAGATATTCATACTGAATGCTGGGATTAAAGGTGTGGATCATCACTGCCCATCCTCAATGTTGTCAAACTGTCATTCTGCATTCTAATTTATACATATTTTTAAAGCTCATATACTTAAGAAATGAAGAGAAACATTGGTTCCAAAAATTAAAACATATTTGACTCATCACTAAATAAAATTGTATAAAACTGTGGAAAATGTACTATTTTTACACAGTAAAACATTAGTGTTTGAGACTGAAATTAGTATTATTACAGGAAAAAAATGATGGCAAAAACTACAGTCAAGAAAAGTGAGCAATACAGGTCCTCTAAAATTTTTTGTTATCCACTACCTCTTAGAGTAAAATTTTATTTCTGAAAGCATAAAACATTCATTACTTTTGGAGTTCACTTTGAATCTTACCCAGGAGCCTTGTCATACTTCTATATCAATCTAACATTCTAACCATTGTTTTGTTATTTGGATGTTTATATTTCTACACATCTAGAGTTTTCCAACTGGTATCATTATAGTAGCTGAGGCTATATTTTTTAATGTATTCTAATAAATGGGAATAATTGTTTTTTGGTTTGACTGAATATTCTTGCAAAATTAATGGCAAATAGCCTAAAAAATAGAAACTATATTTAACTGTAAACTCCCACAAATGAGACATGATTTTCTGATATTAAGACTATATGTAACTATCGAGTACTTTATAATGATGTATCTAAATTATTTACTTGTGTTGATGCAAAATTACTATTTAAAGAGATAATTGCTTCTTTACTGCTAGTGCACATAATTGCTTATAAATAAATGTCTTTATTAGGTGATAATAGAATGTTAGCATGCCATTTGACAGAATTATTTCTTCCATCTGTTGTGTTCCCTTAGTATTTTTCCTGATATCTTTGGTATATATGCAATGCTTATTATACTATAATGATGTTATTCACTTATATTTTCCTCTACTTCCTCACAGGAACCAGTTCTTACATATCTTTGTTATGACTGTCCTTCGCAGGTTCAGAAATGGTATTCAAATAGTTTTTGTTTGTTGAGTGCTAGAGTGAAAGGATACCAGATAGAAAGGAAATCACAAATTATCAGATTGTTCATTTGATCTTATTCCTTCTCACCTTAAAGGCATTAAAGAGGGTGCCTTAAAGCTACTCTTCTCACCCTATAATCTACCAAGCCATCACTTTCCTTTCCCTACTTCATAAAAATTACCATTAGAGGGCTGCTTTAATGACCAACCTTCAATTCTTCTCCATAGCCTTTCTGTGATGCTTCCTTTGCCTTAGTACTCCATCAAAATATCTAGTACCAAGGTCACTAGGACTTCCACACAGCTAAATTGCACTCAGTTCAGACCACTTGATTTTTCTGATGTGTCTGCAGCATTGGTGAAGGAATATTATTTCTTTCAAATGTCTTCTACACACCCCTCCCAGCCCCCAGACTGTGTCCCTCTCTGGCTTTACTCTTTTCTTTCTCTAAATTGACATGTATAATTCAGAGGTAAGCAAAGATACTCATTTTTCTGTGACATAATCTTTGTTCACTTGTTCTAGTTCTTCATGATGTATCAATTTTGTTCAAATAAGTACTGACTTAGTTTCATGGTTTATGTCTTCCTTTTAGGGAAATTAAACATAAATTCCATGAGAGAAAACACACTTCTCTGCTGTGGTATACTTGTCTTTGCTTGTGGTATACCCATAATCTGAATGGTGCCTTAAATGCAACAACAGCCAAAGTTCTAAATCACATCTCAGTTTTTGTATTTTTATAGTTTTATTCCTTTTCCTGTCTTTCCCATTCATCCGAGGTATATGTATTTCACTCTGGCCCACCTAGTTCATCTGCAATAAAAAAAAATTTATTTATGTCTGTGTGATAGTCTGTCATGTGCATATTTGTGTGGGTGCCAACAAAGTGGAAAGAAGGTGTTAGACCCCCTGTAACTTTAGATATGAGTAGTAGTGAGCATTCTAAATTGGTGCTGGGAAGAGAACACAGGACTTCTGGAAGAGTAGAAGTGTTCTTAACCACCTCAGTATTTTAAAAGAAGCCAAACTGAGCTTTACAAAGCTACTTGGTAGACAAGTCAGAATTACTAGTCATATTTCCTGATTTATCTTCTAAGAACATTTCCATGGGTAGCATGTCCATTGAAAATCCATTGAGCTGCTTCCTTTTCAAGTTTATCATTCCCCTTCCCTCCCTCCATAGACAAATCATTAGGTTTCAGGATAATAAATAGCACCTGTAGGCAATATTTCTTTCATAGATGGCAAAGCTTTGAAAAAAACCTGCAGAGAAACTCTCCAAAAGTCTGACATACTACTTAATTCTCACAGGAAATTTTTTTTTCCTAGAGTTTGAAAGTTACATATATACACATCTGTTCTAAATATTTTAGCTAATAATTTGAAAACAAGTATAGTAATGTTTAAGCTATAACCTTGCTATAGAAACCCATCAAGCTGCTCACATACTAGACACAAAAATTACTTTCAGATGGTTGACTGCATCTCTAGGAAAATATCCTGGGGTTACTTAAGGTAGAGAAACACACATTTGAAGAGAAAGAAAAATAGAATTAAATGAAAATTCAGTATTTTATTGAAGGAGAGAGAATCAAAATGTACCTGGTTCTGATAAAATTAAAAAGAGTGCTTTAGTCTTTAGTGTTACATTTGAAATTCTTGTTTTTAGGTAAGAGGCCTTGGGAAAGAATGGCTTGTAAATATTTCAATGGGCTGCTTATTTAAGAATGGTTTATAATAACAATTATAAATAATAAGAATCCAATATAAACTTTGAATTTGTTACCAACTTCCAACTTTATATATTTTCAGTATCACTGATGAGAAACAAAGAACAATGAACCTTTTCTAAAAATAAGTCACATCTCATTATGCCATGTTCAGCTGATATCCCTGGGAGGCCTACTCTTTTCTTTTTATTATTATTATTATTGTTATTATTATTATTATTATTAACAAAGAAGTCACACTTTCTATCCTTGTATATCCTTATTCAAGGTCCCTTCCCCCTCCCACCACATCAGGTCATTCTTTCTTCTCCACAATTCCCCAGCCCCTCCCTGGGCAGGCAGCAGACAGTCCCATGGTCTTACTGATCCAATATTGCTTAGTTCAGTCTCCACTCCTGGCAGATGCAGTTTTCTCCCCCCTTCCTCAAGAGTGAGTCAGGTGTTCCACTTCCTAAATATAACACCAGTGGCACAGACACTAAGACCAACAATCGATAAGTGGGATGTCCTGAAGCTAAGAAGCTTCTATAAAGCCAAGGACACTGTCAATAGGACAAAACGACAGCCTACAGAATGGGAAAAGATTTTCACCAACCCTACAAGTGATAGAGGACTGATCTCTAAGATATATAAAGCACTCAAGAATCTAGAGTCCAAAACCTTGAATAACCCAATCAAAAAATGGGGTTCAGATCTAAAAAGGGAATTCTCAACAGAAGAATTACGAGTGGCCTACTCTTTTCTAAAGGGAAATGGAGGAGCAGTGGATCTGGGGGAGAGGTGGGGAGGATGGGGCTGGAGGAAGTGGAGGGAGGAGTGATGCAGTTTGGATGTACTGTATGAGAGAAGAATAAATAAAACGAAAAAGGAAAACAAATGAGTCACATCTTATTTGTGTTTTCATACTGCTTTATAAAAGTGATCTATATTTTATATGAGGAGTGATGTAAGTGAAGGAGACAGTGGTAAACAATCATATGGTCATTTTAATGCTTGATTACTAGGCTAACTTTTAATAAAATTGCCTTTCTCTAAGTATAATTCTAGCAAGAGAAAGGATATGTGGGTTTCATGTGCTGTGTGCATGTACAGTTAATATGAGTTTATTATATAGTTAGATTATTTGGGAAGCCAGTATTTCTTAAGTTTTCATGCTGTACAGTGATAATCACATGAGAATTGTGGAGGAAATGAGGAAGGATTAGGGTATTTTAAACACTAAGTGGCAGAAAAATTCTGGAACCGCCTTTGAATATCGTAGAGAGCATCAAACAAGATTTGATTAAATAAACTGGCCTCCTGCTACACTCAGCTTTAAAACAGACTTGAACTAGAAAGATGGAATGGACATGCAATGTTAGTTGCTTAACTATACACATTTCTTAAGTTAACTGCAAATTAAAGCAAATAAAAAATCTTAGTAAAACAATATATTGAAACCCTACCAATATCCAGAAGGCAGTAACATTTCCTCATGAAAAATGAAAAGATTATCAATTTGAGATTCATATTTAAAAACAAATGATATACTATAACATTTTTACAATTTGTTTAATCAAAATGCTTCAGTGATGGATCACTGAAGACTACAACTAAAAAAAAATTCAATTTGTGTTTCTTCTAAGACAATTCCCTAATGGGTATGATTTCTGTAGCTTTTGTTTAAGTATCTTTACAGTGAATCTGTAACTCTTATAAATACTGTGAAGTTACATGAAGAATTAGAGCATACACTGTGAATAAAGCTATGTGTTTAAAGTTCTTTGTCTTAGAATAACAGAGTATATTAAGATTACAGGATGTGATACCTATACAATGATGATAGGTTGTCACATTGACACTTTTAATTGATCAGACATTGTTTTAATTATTTGCAGGAATATATGTGATAGTTATTGCCATAAGTAGGATATGACTTTTAGCCAGCTGTTCTTGAAAAATAGTAAACTCAACATGGTATTTTCTATTTTCAGGGATTTATTTTCTTTCATGAATTCTAGAAAGGAATACTTTGCCGCATATAGATTTCACAGCTGTTATTTCAGAGTTAGTGAGCTCCCAATAGCTCGGGTCAACTGTCTCTGTGGGTTTCTTCATCATCATCTTGATCCCTTTGATCATAAAATCCCTCCTCCCGGGGCTGGAGAGATGGCTCAGCGGTTAAGAGCACTGTCTGCTCTTCCAGAGGACCCGGGTTCGATTCCCAGCACCCACATGGCAGCTAACAACTGTCTGTAGTTCCAGTTCCAGGCAAACACCAAGGCAAATAAATAAATAAATAAATAAATAAAGCTTTTTTTTTTTTTTTTTAAAAATCCCTCCTCCCTTACTTCAACTGGACTGGGAGCTCAACCCAGGACTTAGCTATGGATTTCTGCATCTGCTTCCATCAGTTGCTGGATGAAGGCTCTATAATAGCAATCAGGGTGGTCATCCATTTGATTATAAGGGAAGGCCAGTTTACGCACCCTCTCCATTATTGCTTGGAGTCTTAGCCAGGGTCACTTTGTGAGTTCTTGGGTATTTTCCTAGCACCAGGTTTCTCTCTAACCCTACAATGGCTCCCTCTATCAAGATATCTATTTTGCTGTTCTTCTCTTTCACTCCTCTAACTCAATTATCCCATTCCCTTATGTCCTCTCCAAATATAAGTGACAGTCGAATGGCTTGAACAGTTTGTGGGGCCTCTGGCAGTGGAACCAGAACTTATTTCTGGTCCAGGAACTAGCTTCTTGGGGCCCATTCCCTACAGGGGAACACCTTATTCACCTTTGACATGGTAGATGGGGGAGTGGCAGAGCTGGGGGGGTGGGGGAGAACCTGGTCCTATCTCAACTGAATAGGACAGACTGCATTGACTCACCCTGCAAGTCCTTACCCTCTCTGAGGAATGGATGGGACAGAGGAAGATGGGGGAAGATTATGGGTTATGGGTATGTTTAAAAATTTTAAAGAAAATATAAAATAACAGAAGAAAACATTTTTGCAATATTATCAGTAATTTTGCAAGTATAGAGTATAGAACAATGCACTGATCTATTTTTATACTTTGGCATTTTATCACAAATACAATTTATTCTATAAATAGAGTCTATCTGGTTTTATTACAAGATAAAAGTAAATGAAGGTATCTAACAAACCAACTGTGGGGTAGGCTGTAACTTTTCTAGATTTTGGATCTTAAAATGCAAAGAAATTTCTGCCATTGATACCAGTGATTTGGGATATTTAAGCTAAATTCCAAGTCTTTTAGTATTTTTCAAATATGTTCTATGAAGCATTTGTTCCACTGAAAATTTAATACTATTTTGTGATACAAAGAAACAAAGACTTGAAATACAATTACATTAGGAAAACCCTGGATGTAGTCCAAATGCAACAAAGATTCAAAGCAGATTGCATTTATTAATTTACAAAAGAAGTATAAAATACGCAGATAACCTAGTTTTATTTAACCACATAACTTTTCTTTAACAGAGTTTCAAAACCAGAGATATAGAGAAAAATCTCAAGAAAAAATTAGGTTACTTAGTTCACATTTGCAATTCAAAAGCTAACACTAACAGCTCTATCTATGTTTCCAACTGTTGCTTGCTATATTTTCAATACGATAAAAATGTATTGTTAATTTCAACCAGGGAAATAATATATCATATCTTGCTCTAGAGGATGTCACGGTTAGTGTGTTTATCTGTGGGGTAGAATAGATAATTACAGTCAGTTACAATCACACACTATTTTTGCTCAGAGAATATGCTAATCATGAATAAATGTAAGTATATATTTCTGGAGTGATAATTCCCTAGGTTCTTTTCACTAAAAAAACAAGACAATAATCTCTGTATTATATAAGGTCTCTAGCTTTGATTTTTCTAATATCTGTTTCTGTAAATTGGTTCTTAAGGTAGTCAGGGCTTCTCACCAACAGCATTCTGGACATTCTTTACATTTGGACACTGTCTGGTGCACTGCAGTACGCAGAGTAGCAATTTTCTTTTCTGTTTGACCCATTGGTTATCATTCAGACCCTGCATTCTGTCATGCTTTGTTGAAATCAATGGGTGGTCTGTCCGTTTTTTGAATGGAGATGGAGGAGGAGTGGAGGGGGGTAGAGGGAAAGTGGGGGTGGGGAACAGCAGAAGAGGAGAGAAATGAAACTACTAATGTAAAAATAAATGAAAAAATTATTTAATAAATAAGATGGCATGACGAACACCATTTCATCTAAATCACACCATTGCACTGATAGTCATGTGAACGGTTCATTATTCTTCTGATAAGAGAACTAAATAACAAGTCTGATATAGTTATCTTTTCATGTACTCTATGTATTAATACTCTGGGGCCTTATTAAAAGTTTCTTTTTTTAACTATTTCATCTAATTGCTCTTTCCTTGAATTCTTTCAGAGTAAACCTTTCTTCCAAAGGTCCATTTCTTTAAGACATTTATTTTCCACATCATTTTATTTTTTTAATCTTGTCTAAAACTTTAAAAAGGTGTGAGTGCCTAGTCATTTTCAGATTTCTGAAGTTGATACAGAATATAACCTAGTGTTTTCTTTAGTGGAATTTCAGACTTAGATAAACTATAAAAATAGTTTGCAGTATTATTAGTAGTTTGCATGTTCTTTCCTTTCTGTTTACAATACTACATCAAAATAAACTAAGATATATATTTATATTTCTTTTAACTGCTGGTATTGCTTTACTTTTACTCTTTTAATCCTTTATTTACTAGGTCCTGCAACAGGAAGAACATTAAGTGCTAATATGATTTAAAAGCAGTTGAAACAATTTGGCACATATTATTTATGAACAACAACCACTTACTATGACATTTTGGTGCAATTTCTTAAGAACATCCTATAAGATATATATTATGCTAAGTGGTTGACATGTTACCTAATGTTTAGTTCTTATAGATATAATATTAATACCACTGTCACTCTTTTTCCAGATAAAAACCTGAGGTATAAGTGTAGTTAAGATTAAGCTCAAATTCAAGTATAGACAAACTTTGACACCAAATTAAGTCCACGTGACTTTAAAACTAATATGTTTCTATTTCTATCAATAAAGTTGTACAAATTGAGAATGAGAGTCTTCCCTAGATGATTACTCCAATTCCTATATTAGGAACAGACTTTTCTATTTTTACCCATCAGTTACATGGTCCCTTATCATGGTTAGCTTGATGTTAAAATATCACTCTGTGAGGCTAATTTTTTTTAAAATTACAAAAGAATAATTTCCATGAGCATAGTATACATCTCGTACTTCTGCTTCATTAAATTCTGATTGCTTCTTTGGGAACAATACTTCTTACTTGAATACAGACACATCTTGTGGATAGTACCATGTTTTCTTTTCTCTCTAGGTTAGCTAACAAATTAAGCCTGATTTTTACCTCCAAAGGAAGTTATTTATAATGAAAAAGGACATATAGATAGCAACCATCTATTCAGAAATAAAAGAACTGTAACTGTATTCTGTGTATTTAAACCTTCAGGAAAGGTTAGAAAATGCTATTAATTGTAACTTGATTTCTTCAAGGATAATTTTTAAGACAAAATACATAATAATAACACATTTTGAAATGTATAGATACCATTCTTATTTCCCAGTAGTAGAACTTGGTCCTTCACCATTGCATAATAGGTCATTATAGCCATTTACTATTTAGGTGAATAAAAGAGAGAATATATTTAATTTCCTTTTTATCAGTGAAGCTGAAAATGGCTAGGTTTAATATTCTAGATACTATGTACTACTCAATGCACAGTATGTACATACAACATTTATGAAGAGTAATGTCCAAAATACTATGCAGTTCATTTGTATACTTTTGTTGAGGTGCTGAATTTTCAACTAATCAGAAAAGGTATAAGTTGGCATTTCCCAAAGTACATGGCTTTTGAGATGCTTCAAATTGTTTTCCTTCTTTTCTTCCAAAATCTACTTGTGGTCACAAAAGGATTCAGACAACTGCGCCTAATTTTTAGCTGAATTTCTGTATGTAAAAATGTACTGTAATGATGTGCTGTAATATATTAGAACTCCCAAGAAATCCACTAGTAAAGTAAGCTGGTTGAAAATATTGCTACTCTGAAAAGTTACCAAGCAACTGATTTTTATTAAACTGAACCTTTGCATTTGAAGTCTGAAAAGAAAAAACAAATTACTAAAGTGATTTAATTCTATTTTCCTTTCATTTTGTAATGACAATAATCAAAATTAATATCTAATATACTGGATACTGAGGCAATTTACAGCGCATTGTCGTTAAACTCTCACGAAAACTCCATGAGGCAGAAATAATCTTCATTAAATAAATGAGCAAAGTGAAGCATAAAGTAGTAGGCCTTCAGAGTCATTCTGGAGTAGTTAGGTAATAGAGAGGATCTGAGGACATGGTTCATACTACAGCGAATAATAGTAAGCCCCAATCCAGATTGTTTTTTAAATAGTATCTACTTTCACAAATGGTCTAAAATTATTTTGTTTTCGGTGTTAGTAAAAAGAAACCACTGTTATCCTGGCTTAAAATGACAGGACACATCATTGTTCCTTACCTACAACAGAGTAATCTCTTTTTGAAAGCTGCCAGAGCTGTGTCTATATAAATGCATGTTTATTGTTTTCTGAGTAGATACAAAAGAACATATTAATCTATGACATAAAATTATGCCTATTTCTGTTTGCTTGAAAGCTAATTTTTAAGTCTGGAAGGTACTACCAAAATATTTTGAAATGATTTACCTATAGGTTTTGGCAATTACTTTTTAATCATATATACCTCACTATTATCACCAGTAGGACCAACAAACATCCATTACTTAGTAGCTGGGAAAATTATTAATTCCTTTGTATTTTAGATTTTTTTCGTGTACAAACAGATTTTTTATTTGTATAAACCTCATAATGTTGTTAGTAGGCTTAAATGGGCTAATGCCTTTTAAATATATAAAATAGTACTTAGCACAAATAAAAGCTCCATAGGCATTAATATTTTTTGGACAATCTTTCCCCGACCATCCTTTCCTAAATGTATAATTGCTTATTTGAATATCTGTATTTTTAACTCATTCATTTAAAACAAGTGAGCAGATAATGTAAGATGAGGGCCTTGGCTAAGTAATTATGCTTTATAACATACAACTAGAATATTTTAAAATATTAGCCTGTAAATCTGTGTTGGATTATCATTGTCTGTGGTGATTACTATTGTAAATTTAACAGGATCTACAATCACCTAAGAGACAAACCTCTGGGTCTGTTTGTAAGGGATGACATGATTAGGTTAATTGTGATGGGAAGATCCACCCTAAATATTTTGGCACCATTTTCTGGGCTAGTATACCAGAAGAAAAGAAAAGGACAAAGTGACCTGAGCTTCCTGACTGTGGCTAACCTAACCACAACTCCCTCATTAGTTCAGGCTGAACTTGAACTCACAGACTTCATGTCTCAACCTCAATACTGTTGGGATTACAAGTGGATGCCTTCCTATTCACCCTAGTCTAATATTCTTAACTATAACTATATTACATAGTTAAATATATAACTATATTCCTTGAAAAAACAGAAAATTATTAGGAGAGTAATGGTTGTTCAATTTACATACCTAAAAATCAGTGTATTTGTGACCTATGACAAAGTTGAATGCTCTAAATATAAAAGACTTATATAGTATATCAGAGGTACAACACAAGGGACAGTAAGTTAAATTATCATCATCTGCTGAAAAATATGAAATATGAATGTTTTGTACTTTAGCTTGTTTTATAATATATTCGAGAAAGATAGAGAACTTTCTCCCATAGTGTTGTACTTGGCCTGTATATGTAGTAGGACTGCATGGGGTCAAATATAGACATCTTCATTGATTACTTAGCAAAGTATGAGGTACTTTGTATTAGAAGCTTGAAAATTCAGAAATCCTAGATGATGACTATTTAACATTTAAAATTCAACATAAACACCATGTTTGTTTGCCTGACGTCTTGGGATCCAATTCCACAACTAACATGTTATTCACATTTTTCTACTTACCTGAAACAATTCTGCTATCTTCTAATGTATTTTTACCTTTGGGCTATTCCTATTTTACAAGTAGAATTTAAATTTCATTAACTCATGTGTCCATAGTGCCTGGGTGATTATATATATATATATATATATATATATATATATATATATATATATATGTATATATAAATACTGGCTGAGTAATTTAACAATTAAATCAGTTTTTTTGAAAAGTGATGGAAAGAAATTTCCTGTAACAAACAGGTTCATTTTATCACTTAAGACATGACTTTGAAATAATAAATATATTAAGCTGTTGCTTACTTGAAACAATATTCAAGTTGTACCTAAAAATCTCCGTGGAAAAATCTACACTTATCCACTTATCTGTACTCAAAATAAATATTAAATCATACAACTTTGCAGTATGATTATATTTTTGAAGTCCACTAAAAGAAATTCTGTTGACATTTTTCTCTCTTCCTCAAACCTGCACACATTTATTTTCTTTTCAGCAATTACAAAGAAATACCAGGAATCTATAGACTATATAAATTTTATAAAATTTAAGGTGTTTTTATTTTACTGGAAGATGTATGTTTTGTGGAACATGACAGAACCAGGTCCTTTAAAGTGTAGTCTGAAAATAGTAACAATTTTCAGCTATTCAAGTAAGAACCCAGTAAATATTTGACTACAGTTGGCGTTGCTAATTTCTCCATCCATAAAGCATTTATTTAACCTGATATGTGCAGAACAATCTATGATGGAAAATAAGAGTAGATGTATTATACAGCATACCTAATAACTGCTTGTCAATATGTACTTATGAAATAAAAATTTTCTATTATCTCATAGATCAGGATAAGAAGGGATAACAAAGACATCAGGATTACAATATAAAAGTACAGTTAAATCTTTCAAATACCTCTAATGTGTGGCAGTTTGACATAAGTGCAATCATAATAATACAATTAAGAAGTCATGTTAAAAATATATACTTATAAAGCACACACACAGAGATGAATACAAATAAATATAACTTCTCATGTTCTTTTAGAATTTCTTTATTATCATCACTATTTGTGATGTGTGTGTGAGGGTTTGTTTGTGTATCTGTCATGTGTGGATGTATCATGAGGTACCATGTACCAAAGGATAGCCACTGGGAGTTGATTTCTACCTTTTCAATAGGTTCAAGGGCTCAAATTCAGGTTGTCAAGCCTGCATAGCAAGCAATTTTTACACACAGAACCAACTTGATGACCTTGGATTTTATTATTATGGTTAATTTTTTGAAAAACATATATATCTTTAGCAAATAGCTATAAGGAAATTGACCATGTGTAGGAAGAAACAACTGCTCTTCTGGGAACAAAGCATGAAGACAGGATGAACTAACTAGGAAGGCTCTTGTCTTTTCCCAAATTATATGTTCCACACTCTAAAGGATTAATTTGAAACTGGTTAGGAAAAAAAAAAAAGACTTCCAATTAAATCCATTCATTTTATATTTTAGGTACTTTTACAGGCAAGTATTAGAGGTATACCGAATCAATTTAAACTATTTTTGACTGTTTTATCGTCTTGATTATACATGGAAAATGAAGAGTTAACAATTAAAAAAAATCCTAACATAGTAACTCTAGGTTAATCTATGTCCTAAATAAGGCTTGTCGCTCCTAGTTAAAATTTTTCTGTACTCCAAGACAAGTTCAAATATATGGTTTCTTAAAGGAATATAAAATTTGATACTATATTTTCCTAGGAAAAGCCCACATAAAAGATTCTTATAAAATTCTCAAGTAAGAGAATGATTTTATTTTAAAGAAATCATGTTAGTTTTAAGTATTAATACTTATAAAACTCTTACCTAACTTTGTTACCTATCATAGAAGAAATACATGTGATTCTAAGATTTTTCACATGGCATTCTGAGTTAAAATCTTTACTAGACTTTGGAAAAATCTAGAAAAATTTCTAGTATCATATCTTAAGTTGCTGATAGTCTACTCAGAAGTACATGATGACACTCATGATTTCAATGGTTCAGAGGAACCCAGTAGTTTCACCACTCCAAATATCTTAAAAATAATCAAGAAACACAAGACACATATATATTCTTATATAAATGAGAAAGAACTCTTACCGTAGGTCGGTGTGCTTTCTCGTCTTCCTTGACTACTTGATCTTCCCTTTTCATATTCATAGCAATATAAGACAGTATCTTCTTCCACAATGTTAAACCTCTTTCGATATTCCTGATCCAGAAATGAGTTTGGGGATTCAGATCCCTTATGAACTGGCTTGCCCACCATATGTCCTCTAAGGTCTTCACAAGGAAGGTTTCCCTTTTCATCCCTAAAGCGCAATAAGGTACAGAAGACAGATGTTATATTAGGGCCATATAGAATTAGAGGGGCCTTAAAATACAAACAATACCATTCCCATAAAATGTATCCTGAAATCTTTATAACATTTCTTTGAAAATTACAGGGTTAGTTAAAATTATTCGTATTTTGTCCCAAATAAGAATAGTGAGGCCCAATGGTTAAATATCTTGGCTCAATGTCATACAGATAATAAATGACAGCTAGAAATATACCATGGATCTTCTAATTTTGGCTATAGTCCTTTTGTACTGTGTCATATCACAGAAAGGAAAATAATTTTGGCACATAAGTTGATTTTAGCTGAAGGATAGACACTAGGTATAATGCTAACAATCAAATGTTTTTCTCCTGTCTGTTTATCTATTTGCTTTTGATAGAACTTGTATTGCTGAAAAAACAAAGTTCTTTATGAGTCTATCACCAATATAAAGGGAAACTATGGTCTTAGGAATAATATAACATCATATAAGTCAGTATTATGAGAAGTTCAAAAAGCAGATTATTAATGCAAATGAATTTTAAAATTGATGAAAAGTATAAATATTCAAACTCTGTATATTTCCTGAGTAAAAAAAGGGTGTATATATAAAAATCATTCAGAAATGCTACATAAAAAATTTACACATCAGCAATGTTTCTTATGAAAGGAGGGTGGAAAATATGAAATTTAGAAATGGAATTTGGGGAACAGCAAATTTATTTTTTCATGTGTAACATTATGAGGAGAATTTTAATTAACATTTTTATAGATTCCTAAATCCTATTGTTATTTAAAAATATTTTCTTTAAAATGATGTTTTTGTGCTTTTAATGTTCATTTCTTTAATTTTTATTTAAAATTTCATGTGTGCTTAATGCATTTTAAGACATATCCACTTTTCACTCTCCTGCTCCAAATTCCCCTAACTCCTTCATTATTATTCCTCCAAATATTCATGTCTTTATTCACTTTTCCCCCTTTGTAAACAGTGAAACTTTTAATGACCACTGCTTAGGTACATTGTGAGAAAGTCTGATTTGAGATTTTTTCCTTTAGTGGTCTGGGGTGCAAAGTCATTGTTTTGAGAAAGTAATGGATAACCCTAATAAAAAAAATATCTTCTAGGATTAATTAAACAACACCATTTTTATATTATGAAATGTTTCTGTAAGTATTTGAGCAATTTTTTGCCAAAAATTTGTCTTCTAGAACTTGACTATGAATGTGTAAATGCTGTTTTTTCCTTTCATGCATTGCTGTGTTTCATTGGTTATAAGTCTTCGTAGTTACCCTAAACAGTACCATAAACCAGTGCTATCAAATTAAAAAAAAACATTAATTTTACATCAAAACAAGACTATAATCTTAAACTTTCAAAGTAAACTTGAGACATATTCCTAATTAGCTTCCATTACACCACATAAAATAGTGATGAATTTATAAAAGTTTGTCAGTTTAAGAATTATAAATCTCAGCCTAAAAAAATCTATACTTCTTTATCTTAAAAATGTTTAGATGTTCAAATGTAGAAAACTATTACCCAAATATTTTAAATATGTAGAAAGCAATAAATAATATCCTCAAAGCTGATTCAATCAGAAAGTTGTCTTATTAATTTGTTTCTTTCCCAAGTAAAATTATCATTTATATAATCATTTACTTTTTTACTTCCTAAAACAAACGCACTGCTTATTATTGAATTATAAATACATAACCAGTTCTTAAGAAACATAAAGAACACAAATATAAATCTCAGCGCGAATTTCATTTTTATTTAGCTGAAAGCCCTTCTTGAACTAATTGCCTGGTATTTTTGCTACTGTTAGCTCTCCACTGAAAAGAAATTGACATTGCAATTAGCTTGGAAACAGCTGTAGTGAATACATAATACTGGAGAAAGGTTACGTTTATCAGTAAATTTGCAGGTTTTTATATGAGGCCCATGATATGAACACTAATGTAGCTTTTACTAAAAGGTAATTCAGACCTATTGATTTTCCATGTTACATTTATATAGATATTGTCTGTGTAGAAAATTACAGGAGCTGGCATTTTCTATAATACAGTGCTATGGAGAGTCTATTATCAACAGGTCACGTTTATTAAACATGTCTATATGGAATATAATCAATAATGTTAAATTTGGAAATGTACACAGCAAAACAAAAACTTCCAGTGGAATGTAGCAATAATATATATGTATATATATAATTAAACATATAAATAAATGTGTGCACATATGTATTCATGATATGAGTTTCTAAAGGACTTAATGTAAATGCTAATATAAATGTTCACTTTTCTTAACTTTATGTGTATATACAAACATAATAAATATATGCCTATGCTCAGATTTAAGGATTCAAATTAAAAGACCATTATCCTAGTAGACATTCTTTACACATAATAAGATATAGTGGAGTTAATAAGACAAAATAGTTATTTTAGTTGATCATTGTATAAGGACCTATAAAATATTTATTTACAACATAGAGAAAAAAATTTAAGTAAAAAATATAACATTATGTTTACATACTATCAAAATTCCTATCCTATAAAAGATGCCCTTACAATATTCTTTTAATGAGCACCTAAAATGTGAGATAGTAAACACAATTCACTTTAATGTAACAATGCATAAAAACATCTATAAACTCTATCCATTTAAAAACACCCAAAATGTTTTGCATGAAACTGACATTTCTTAAAACTTCAAGGGTAAAAATCCTCCCTTATTATTTACCTTGCAAAATAGTTTTGGTTATTTAATAATACTCTCCTATCATGTGAGGTAATGTGTGTAAAATACTCACTGTCTACTGAATGCTTAATAAAATTTTGGTTGTTATTATTAACTAAAGTGCATTTGCTATAATGAGAATTGCTTTCTAGAATGTGTTCAGAATTCCTGAGAAAGATATTCAAAGGGTTCTTTAAGAACTGACTTCACAGTTAGAAGCTATTTCATTACCCTTTAGCTAGAAGGTGGCCAGAATAACACTATACATAGTTTATACCTGGGAATATATGGTTCTGCAGGAGGAGGGGGAATGTAGAGGTCCTGGAGGGCAGAACTGTCTCTTTTGGTGGGTGTACTGATGGTGCTGGAGGGCGTGGCAACGCTGCTTGTGGGACTTCTAGGTATAAGAGGCTGGTTAAAATGAAAAAGAAAATACATACGCACACAAACAACACAAAACAACAACAATGATACATCATTATCATTTAAAAATGATCTGTTTGTGCAATATTTTGAAGTAGGCTGAAATAAAAAGTTATTTACAATATAGATATTTGATTCCCCCCAACAAATAATACATAATAATAGTTTTCCATGCAGTTCTCAACTTACCTTTCAACATTTTAATCATCCAAAAGCTATTTATAAAGTAAAAACATCATTCAATGACATATAATGAGAAGACTATGTCACTCACAAAAAGAAACGTGTTTAAATTAACTTTGCCAGAATCTCACTTTTGAAAGCTAATAAAAAGTTCATAAAAGAAATAGCTTCTTCACATCCTGACTGATACTGACAAACTAAAGTGCTATGTTAGTAAGAATGTCACAGATGCTCAGAAAATTAAAAATGGCTAACAACACAGGAGAGTATTTTCTAGAAAACTGAACTTCCTTTCAACATATCACATCTTCAAAAGTATGGTGAATCAGGTAACACAATTGTTTCATCTTTCACAGGCAAATGGATTTATCTGTTATTTAAAACTTATCTTTGGTTGCATGCCTATACATATCTTGGGTTTAAGTATTAAATAGGAAGTTGCTGTCTAAGTATACTGTATTAAACCAAATTAATCATATCAATTTTAAGAGCATTCCCAATTCATTCACAGTATTTGAGAATAATCTTGTGGACTGATAAGTTATCCTAAATTAAAACTCAAATTCACAAATTTTTATGTTATCCTACAGATCTTATTGATTAATCATACATACAATTAAGATAAAAATAAAAACCTCAATGGAATTTCAAACACAAAGATAATGACCACAAAATGAATTGCATCTTCATATGACAAAATGGTGCTATTTTAGTCTGTATGAAATACATTTGGCATATAGATGATAAACTTACAATTCTACTACTTTGGCATGTATTGCTGGACAATGAAATAAACACATACTACATCTATTTTGTACTGTAACATTACTTTCACAGAGATAACCAAAAAATTGTTTGAAAGACAGGCAAAACTGTAAGAGAAGTTACAATGTAGGTCAACGGGATATGATACACAATTTTGGAATCAGTTAATGATTTTTACCTTCCTCATTACACAGATCACCTTATTAGCTTGAAATCACACTTCCTGCCAAAATTACTATTAAGTTTAAATGTATGTGAAATAAAAATTAACTAAAAACAGTGACAGTAAACAATGGTAATCCATAAAATCATAAATTTCTATCATATATGATAATTTAAAACTGCCAGAAATTTTAAACATTAATTAAATAATGTTAATGCATTATGCAATAAGGTCTTCCCTGTCTGATGATATTTTTTTGGTGAATAAAACCATTAATCTATGCCTCTCCTATAGGGACAAAATTCTTGGCAATGAGAAACTGAGATATAGATGACTGCAAGAGTTATTTGTACTGATGAATGCCATGAAGCCCAAGCAAACAAATGAATTCTGAGGCTGTGTTTCATGTCTCTATAATATTAGAATGAAAGATTCAGTGATACATACACATAAACACATACCCACACTCATATTTACCACAATATGACTGCTCATAGTTTTTAGTCTGTTATCTTTTAGCTATAAATACAGATAACCCTAATAGAGATTCAGTAAAAGAAAACCTTTACACAGTAGATCAATTTCAGATACTTTAAAATCAATTTACTTTGAAAGAAAAATAAATATTTAGTACGTTTTAAGGCTCTACAATAGTACTTTAGAATATCCCAATAGTAAATCAACTTAAGCCACTTTCTAATAATACAAGCTTTTAAGAAAAAAGAAATATACTTTAAATTTTTATTATTTTTTCTTTATTTTAAGATTACTGATTGTAATTTGAAAATGTCTTGCCATTCCTTTGGTGATCTATATAGAGTTTTTGTTTGTCTACTTAGTATTTATTTTCTTCTTCCCATTCTCCCAAAAACAGACAAAAAAAGGAATTGTATTAATTTTTACAAAAATATTTAAATATGCCTTAAGGATGAGGTAAATACTAGCAGAATATTTTATTCTGCATACATTTCCATTCTAGGACATTTAATGGGTAGCTACTCCAACTTCCTTCAGATTTCTACATCTCTACATTTCTATTTTCAACATGGGGTTGCTAATAATCTCATCAGTAAATGTGAATCACTATACTGGAAAATTAATATTAAAAAAGCTGAAAATGTTCAAATAGATGTCAGGTTTGATTATGTTACCTTGGTCCAACTAACTGAACTGATTTTAAAAAATCCAACTTATTTTTACTGAATAAAAGAGGAATTAGTCAATTCTGTTGCTGAGTTCAATTGGCTGTTGTTTGTTTTACTGACAGGAAAATCAGAGGAAGTGTTTTAATGGGTTTACTGTGTGGGTGTCATCTGGCTTATCAGTATGCAATTAAAGCTCATATAATAAATATTCAATATACAGGCAATAATTTTGTCTACTATTTGTGCAATCATTACTAAGCTAAGTAAAGTTAGAAAGAAAACATTAATTTTGAAAATCATATTAAAAATCAACTTTGACACTGGCAATGGCAAAAGAAACTAAGTCCTATTTTAAAAACAGCGTGAACAAGAATTAAAATAGTATAAAATTAAATAACTGAATGAATTTTAAAATCATTCAGGAACCTTAGGAAGATAGTAACAGTACAACAGAATAAAATAAATGGCGAGGTTAAGATGAAATCAACCACTGAGAAATTCCTAATTGTAACAAGCTCCACACAAAAACCAAAACCAAACACCCACAAAACCCCCATCTACCGCTGGTGTGAAAATACATTAAAAATGAGAAATTTAGTATCCCTCAAAAACTAAGGATCTTTTAGAGTTTAATTCAAATTTTAATAGATATATTCTTTGATTAAAAATTTCAAGAGAATTTAATAAAAGTAAACTATAGCTTCACTTATCGTAGAAACATTTACTGTAAATCATTTATTTACATAGCATCATTTTAACAGTCATAATTGTACTTGGAAGGATTTGAATTTTAATAAAAAAGAATTAATACTATTTTTTTCATTTACAACTTCAGTATATTTGGTAAAAATGTGTATGGGAAAAACTACTATCAGCAATTAAGTGTATTAAGACTGCAAATTTCATAAAGTTTCAGTATAACATGGTACTACGGTATGTAATCAAGTGTGAATTAGATTAATATTGAATTCCCATCCAAATGGTTTTATTTAGGAGGACTTTCTCATAACATACAGTATGGTTCTTATACCATAAAGCTCTCCTTCCACAAATCAAACAGGACCTTGTCACAGAAGATCATTTGTATGTGTGTGTACATTTATGTGTTTATGTGTGTGCATTTATCTGCATCTCATTCTTGTAAATCAATTCTAATAATTGTAGAACACTACCATTAATCTTTTTAAGTTCAAAATCATGTACCTCTTTAAATGTACATTTAGAAGCTTACTAAGTACTTGCTATTGTCATCAGGATTCAGAAAACTTCTTCAACTTCTATATGCAATTCTCAATGTTATTTTAAACTTATAAATATCTTAAAGACATACACTAAAATGTAATATGGTTCAAATCTTTCCCCAAAGTATGAGTGAAAACTTCCACAATAACATCCTGCTGATTAGTTTACACATTGATGATAGAGGGTTGTAATTGTTAAACAAAAGTTTTAGCTTTTACAAGAGACAGATAAATCATTACTTTAAATCATTTGATGTACCAGGTCTTTTCTTCTTTTTATCCTCCAATTTTAATGTCACAGATAGCACATCTGCAAAGTTCTCTCTCTCTATATATATGTAAATATATATACATATTATTTCATATATTTCATGTATATATGAAATTTATATGGGAAAGATAAAATAGAATGTCCACACTTAAGAAACTAAATTTGAATTGTAAATTTCACTTGAAATATTTTAAATTTCAAAATCTTGGGCAAGCATTTCTTAAATTAGTTGTCCCTCAGTAAATGATCCAATGAAGTTAGAGATATAAAAGCTTTCAATGAAACCAATGACAGAGGCTGTTCCAACATGGAAATGTTAAACATTGCATTATTACTTTGTTCCAAAATTCACTTATGCCAAATTCATAGCAAAACTTGTTTTTCCCTTTCCAGTGTAAAAAATATCAACAGAGATACAAATGATTACATTAAGTATATAACCTAGCCATTCATTTTGTTTATTCTTAGAAATAATTACAGACTCCAACTGATCACAATACTTTAATTTTCTAGCACAGGGCAGTCTTTAAGTCTTTACACAGTTCAGATACAATCTTATTAAATTCCCAATACTGGTGTCATTTAGTACCAGAGTATGGCTTTATAGTAACAAAACAAATGCTCCAGAGAAAATGTATTCTAGGTTTGGAAAAAAGAATTTGCATACAATCTTTTACATTTCATGACCACATAAAGAATGCTAGATATAATTTTTAAAAAATAATGTGTAAATTTTTACCTGGCCAATCTTTTCCTAAGTGATAAATTATATTTCAAAATAACTTAAGCAAAATAATTGTATGTGTTTAAAAGTTCTCCCTCAGTTTCACAGCTTCTACTAGAACATATATTAATAAATATAAAACATTTGTGTTTTTTAAGCATGTAAATTTTCTATTATTCTTACTAGACTATAAAAAAAAATCTTTTTTTTTTCTCAGACCATAGATACTATCAGGAGATCTTAGATTCTTGAATTTACATGGCACAGATATATGGACACAAAAATATGTGTTATTACAAAATATGTAATATAGTCTTTGGAATCATATTACAAAATAGCTTTTTTTCCCACCAAATTATCTGTACAATGTATTGATGATAATACTACTGTATGTAATTTTGTGCTGTTTAATCTTATGTGCATAATTAAATGTCAATATTAAAATTGAAGGTATGTGTTCCAAAATATAGTTAACAACATTTTGAGTTATTAACTGAAGAGACTACACTGGAAATTGAGGTTTTACTTGAAACACTTTACATTTTAAGATCTCTGAAAAGTATAGCTTAACATAATTGTCACCTGTTTAACAATGGCTCACTTCTCATCATCGGTTATTATTCATAGTCAGTGTTAAAATTGTAAAAACATTTGGCTGAAACATACAAATGTTATTTAGATTCTTTATTTGATTGCTTAATTGCTGATAAACTACAATTCATATGATAGCTGCTTGTAGTGAGTTCCCAACTTAAGCATGTAAAATACAGAAATACTACTGTTGTCCAGTCAGCACAATTATTTTTCATTAAAATTATTCTCTAGTGTTTATACCTCAAAGAAAGCTTTTTCTTCACAAGATACCTTTAAAACAACTCTTAGAAATGTAGACACTTTCTTTTACTAATGTTTGTTTAATAACATCAATTTTCATCGTGGATTTTGAAATAAAATTTTATTGCTACTTCTATTTTAACTTTTACACAATTACTTTTAACCATTTATATTTGTATGTACTTTGATATGGTCAACATTCTATAGTTGTTATACCAGTTGATATACAAAATTGACTACTGTTGACTATTTCTTTTCTGCTCAAATAATTTAAATATCCTGTAAATTGCCATCAAGTTTAATTAAACAATAAAATTTAAGTACAAAATTACAGATCAATACTAATAACTATGGCATCAATATATGAGATTAATGAAGTAAAACTATTTTCCTGCTATAATGCTATTATGTAACTCAATGCTAACTTATATAAAATGTCTTGAACAATATCTAAATCAGTTTTTTTGAACTCTAGCATCGATTGATCTGAGATATTTTTCTCCACCAAAAGCTGAACTCCTAAACAGTTTTTAAAATTCAATGATTCCCAGTGATAATTTAAGGAGATTTCTTGGCAGGGTCCAGCTAATATTTCCATACATGTCTTGTAAGAAAAAAAAAAAACCGACTGCCCATGTGTTCTTGTTGAAATGTATCTTAATTTAGTACCACAAACATCTATGCATATATTTGTGGTCTATCCCGCACTTCCTAAAATTTATTTCACTGATAGAAGAATGTGACTATATGCAATCACCATGCTTACCTACATCCTGGAAATTAACAGAGTGCCAATAAGATGATTTGAAAGCAGCTCTCAGAAGGCAAGATATCCCTGTTTACCTTCTTTCAATAAAACATTGTATCTCAAAGACAGACATCTCTGCTATTTATGAAAGTACACAGATGACAACAGAATTCAAATTTTCAGATATAATTAAATTTGTCACTATCTAATTAAGGGATCTTTAAGTCTTTCAGTTCTATCATCAAATGTTTGAGAAAATAGAATTTTATCAAAAGAGCTGCCAAGTTTCATGAAATGTGCTGATGAAAGTTTTCTGTGAGCATGAAGTTGAATTGTATGCTTTTGCTTATTTGGCTATGATTTCCAAAGAAATTCCAAATCAAAATCTGCCATTGCAGTTAACTAATATTGAATGGTCCTATTTTAGACAGTTTACAAATAAATACCTTAGGATACATATGTAATTTTATTTATATAAATAAAGTAATTACCATATATGTTTAAAGACATTGGTTAGAAAAATGTGTATGTGCTATTTTTGGCGCCCATGTTAAATCAATTGCAGTATTTATTTGAAAATAGTAGGTAAGTTAAGCCTGGTATTAATAAAATGAAATAGACTCGCTGATTTAAGAAAATTTCACAGATTATTTATATAGTTTTTAATTAAACTAATTTCTCCTAAATTACTGATATACTTGATAAAAAACCAACATAAGTCAAACTTCAAGTTTGCATATTGATTATTTATATTTCAGTGAATTAATAGGCATTCTGCTTGCAGCTGATTTGTATAGACATCAGAATTAAGAAAATCATAATAATGCCACTTGTGTCTACACAAAGAACTGTTACTGCATTAGCTTTTATGATTTCATCTGAGGCTGGTTCTCAGGAACTAGGAAGAAAAATACTTCAGACAAAGTGTGAAGTAATCCACAATTGTCATCAACCCTCATCCTATTATTTGACTTTTTTGTCATCAACTCTCATCCTATTATTTGCCTTTTTTCCCCTCTAGGACAGTCTGCATTCAAAACTCTTTTGTTTTCAAATCTGTATTCTATAAAATTCTGATCAGGTAGTTTCCAATAACCCTCAAGGTGCATTGATTCCAGTACAGGCTAAAGCATTAAGACCAAGAAAGAATGCTTTAATAGTATAATATCCAGTAGTCAAAAGAAGATTGTAGAATCACATGGTGGTGGATGATATGTTAAAATTACAGAAGATACTCATTTTTACTCCTAAGAATTTGATTTAGCACTGCTAGGAAGAATTTAATTAAAACCAATTCTTTCCCTTCTGCTTTGCAAAAGCCATCTTTGAAGCTATTTTTCAAAGATGTTAAAAGTAGTATTATTCCTAACAGTCTTGTTTATCTAGACATGGTAAATGTTGGGCAATATATTTTGAATTCAGTGAAATAGAAAATTTACAAATATGTTGGTATATACACATGTACTTATTTAAATTATTCTCTGCCCCAGATATTAGTATTATGATAAAGTAAACTTATAAAATATTAAACATAAATGAGTAATATGTAATGTAGGTATAAATAATGATATGATAATGCTTATTTATAGCCATTTAAAAAAGGACCTAAAACAGAATGTTAACACATGTTATAATTATATTGTAAAGAATGGTGGAATTAATTTTTAAAGGGCCTTTACCCTCCAACTTTGAGAAATACATTATGTGAATGTATAATATATAAAATACTAATTTTTGGATTATTCTACTTTTTATATAAAATTATTAATTTTTTATAACATTCATTATCCACTTCAGTTTACGCTTCTGGGAAAAGATTTAAAAATAAAATAAAGATTTGATTTTCTAGACAGACTACTTCAAAGTATGTGGGTCAACAAAAACTAGGATCTGGTTGGTGTTCAGATCCCTTTATGAACAACTACAGAACAGTACCAAATGTATAGCTATTTAAAGAGGACCACCTAAAAACTGAAAGTGTAGGGCTCCTATTAAGTGTAATCACTTCTTTACACATTGAAAAAGAATCTTTGACATAGACAATAAAAAATAAAACAACAAAGCGATTTATAATGTAGTAAATAAAAAAATGTATTATGGGGATTTTTGATCTGCTTACATATAACCTAATGAGACAAATAGCCTCAGACTTATCATTAGATAATATAAATACTATAAGCCAAAGGCATTTAGACATATAAATGCAATCTACATTTATTTATTTGAAAAAAGAAAAAGTTTCACATTAAAAATATAAAATTGTTAACATTGGAACAGTTTATGTACTTTAATATTATCTAAATATAATGCCAACTTTGAGGCTGATAAGTGGTAAAGTTCAAAACAATGGAAAAAAAACCTATTCATAAGACCCCTTTTAATGGAGAACTTACTTATTACAAAACAAATCTGTGACTTGTAAGGGGCATGGCTAGAAAGATTACTAAATCTTACACATCAGAGACAATTATGAAGCTTTTCTTCTTAATATGAAAAATGGTCATCATTCTAAGTTAGATGGGCAACTATTTAAAAAAGAAAAAAATCAACTAGACTTTTATAAAAAGGTAGGAGTCTACTATTTTAAACATTGAAGATGTTTGGAAAAAAATTCAATGATATATTTAAGGACTGTATCTTCATTGAAATAAAATGCATTAATTTCTTATCTTTGTGTAATCACAATATTTTATCTTTTAATAGGTATGATATATTTTATAGCCACCTAAATTAATGTTTTATAGTGAAGTTTCATAATGAAAATATACAAAACTTCTAATGGACCACTCTCCCTGCTTTTGCTACTGTAGATGGTGGACAAGTGAAAAATGAACAATCATAAGAAATACACTAAATTTTAATTGATAATTTGAAATTTAAATTTCTATACTTTATAAACTATACATTTACATCCTGATTTAAAGTAATTCTATAAACTATCTGCTAGCTACTTCCAAAGGTGTATGTTATTACAATGTATAAAATGTAAGATTAAAAAAGAAACCTCTTAATTTCTTTCCTCTCTATATTTTGGCATGGAATAACTTGAAGATTTTTAGAATTATGCTTTAAGTTTTTAATTAAATTAGTGTTATCATTTGGGTTTTAGCTATTCTCTCAAATTGCATCACAATTAAGCCTTTAATGATAAGCAGTGAATAGATAATTTCACAAACAAATTTTCAAAAGCATACAAGATTAATTCATATGCTGCTGAGATGAGGCACAAAAAGAAGCATTACTGAGATAATCTATGGCTAAAATGATGGTGTATGACTTATGATTAAGCTTCATTACCTGCAGAGCAAGGGGCTTCCATCTCATATTTTTCAGTAAAGCTGGTGCTGAGGTAAGCATGCTCTGAGGTCGCTTTTTCAAAGTTAAGATAACACCACTCGGGTCCTCTCGTAGTGCATTCACCAAATTTTTCAACTGCCACCCCACCTGGTAACCAGCAAAATCATTACAATAAAATTGAGGTACAGTACTCAAAGATTTAATGTTCTCCCCCTTTAATAAGATTAGTTAAAAAAAAAGAAATCACATAATTGGAGTATCATCCTACCTATTTTCAGGAGATATATATTCAAGAAAGAAGTTTTATATTTAAATTGATTAACCATAGTATTGCATTAGAGTCCATAGAATTATGAGCAACATAATGGACATTTACCATATCAAAGCGGAGATTAAAACATATCTTGTCATTTGAGTGATTTGGAATATAAAGAAATTATATCACCATTAATAGTGCTTAGCTGTTAGTTCTAGGCCCAAGCTCTTCACAAGTACAATTTAAAAGTTTACATGCCAGAAAGTAATGAGTTGGCAATGCCCTGAACTACCAAACCATACCACATGCTTTCTCATCACCATCTTTTAGAGATAGGTGATTATAAGTGTCTTTAAGTTAGACTGATATTGTACTACCAATCACAGGTACTGACATACCAAGGAAACATTCTGATGCAGCATCAGTGAAATAAACCTTTCATCATGTTATAGATTTAAAAATAACATGGTAATGTTACTTCAGTGCAGCACCTATTAAAAATGTGTTCCAAATAACCCTATAAACTTAATATATTGTTTGCCAAATTTAATGAAGCCATATTATTAGATGTCAGGTCAAAACAAAAGCCAAATAGTAAATGAATTAAAAATTGGCTTAATGTATATTCATGTTAAATTATTTCACTAATAATCTTTAAAAATTTTTAAACATTGAAAAACTTTTGTTAGTTTGCTTTTAAAATAGATTCGTGATGCAGTATTAAGAAATTAAGGTCCCATAACTGGCTAGTTAAAGCTGATAGGTTTAAAGAAACATTAAAAAATCAATTATCATATTATTTGTTTTTAAAAATACATTTCATAATAATATTAAATACTAAAATAGAAAACCTTTTATCTGAAGTCTAATGAATTCTTATACAAATATGCTGGTTCAAAATTTATGTTGGTTTGCAAAAATAGTTCAGCAAATGTTCTAAACAGTAATGTGATTGCTTTTAGGCACCCCAGGTAAATAGATGTCATGTGTGTGGTCTTCATCGAGTATTTGTCTAGAAGATATTACTCAATCCGGAAGGAATAATCACTTCCGCCAAATCAAGCAAAGATGTAAGAAACTGTGAAGAATTAATCTAAAATGTATTGGTTTAGTTTAATGGTAGATTTTTAATATATTTATTGAACATTCTCTAACTGATAAATTCATCCACAGATGAACTAAGTGAAGACAAGTAACCTGGACAACAAAACAAAGGTGCTTCAGTACTCAAAATCTTGAATATCTTGGCTATGGATCAAAATCATCACTATGAGTCTACTACTTTTGTAAAAAGACATTAATGCACATCAACTTCTATTATGAAACCAGTCCAATGTTTCCTATTTTCTATAAAAGGGGATCATTATATAGCCATTATATATCCATCCTGATATTTGATATCCCTCTGATATCCAAGTAATATCCTGACAGCTATTTGCACAAACTAAGAGGCACCATAAGTGAATAAGAATCTGGGCATTAATTCATATTCTTGTCCCCAAATAAAATCTAACATTGAATAGAAATTTGAAGGAACACTAATTCTTCAGAAAAATTTATAAACAATTTATCAATAATAATCATACCTAAATTAGTAAATTAATTAGTAATTAAAACAAGCAACCAAAAACTGATAGTTTTCAACAATTTATTGCACATTTATTTCTATTCATGAGTTTCTTCATGTTTCACTCTGTAGAATCACTATGACTAGTTTAATACATTTATATACTTATTTATTTTTGACTTAGGGTATCATTATATAGTTCTGGGAGGCCTTAAAATTATGAACTTTTGTTAACCATCATGCCTCTGCTTCCTACTTAGTTGGATTATAAGCATAAATAACCAAGCTGAGTTTAACTGAAGACTTTTAAAGTTGCATGCTTTCCAGTGAAATGTTCAGTTCAATTGAATTTGTCCTTTTCTGTTATACTTTCTATGTACTCTTAAAAGGAATTAATTAAAAATAGAATTTCTTGTCCACAATAACTGTTTCTGGCAACAAAGTAAACTTGAATAAACTTTCAAGTTTTACTCGAATGTTATTTAATATCCAAATACTTGAGTATATAATTTTAGTACATTTTAACCAACCTGCCTACTATCATTTAACATGTCATCAATAGTTTCAGGGAAAGCAAACAAATGTATATTAAGAACTGTATGTAGTAAATATGTTTGGCTCTCAAATTCTATTTTCAATATTCATAAGGAAATATCAGGACTAATATGTAACACTGTAAAATTAAACTAATATAAATTATGTAAATATTCACTATGAGGAGATATAAAATTGTGTGTGAAACAAAATAAGTCTTGTGGTGGAAAAAATAACTTTTGTTAAAATGGATATAGATATGGAAGGTGAAATGAGATGTAATATCAATGTTGACTACATTAAGGAAAATAATATATTTTTTTCTTTATACTTTTTATTTCTTTAAATTTTAACTATAAACATTTGAAAAATTTAAAAACAATAACAAGGTTTTAGTCTACAAATAGTAGCATTTTAACCAGGATACTTTGAATTTCATGAGCTAATCAGAAGAGTTGAGTATGGATGATAAATTTCTCAAAGCACAGAATAAGAAAGGCAACTATACTAAAGCACCAACTAAAGTGGGAAATAAAATCTTCTTGAGCATTGCATTTTAAATGATTAGTAAAAGTAAATACAAGTTTATTAAACAGGTATTTTCAGTAAGAACTACATTGATTTTCAGTAGATAAACTACTTAAGCATTAGGTTCTTTTCATGTAACAATTGTAGAATGAAAATGGAGCCTGATAAGTAATTTACATAAAAGAATTGTAATTGGATGTGATGACTTTATCATTTGAATGTCTCTTTTATCTCCTCTGTCTTCTTTTGAACTTATTAATTTAGATAATTTCAAATCTTTAATTCCTATTGTTTTATGTTGTCATACTTAAGAATTGTCTCCACTGTATTAGCAAATGTGATGTGTTCCTACAACTTCAGGCAAAATGATTCCCAGATATGGTTGTGTAGTATTAGCACATCCTTGAAGTCATATAATGAGGTACTGAGAATTGTTGAAATAGATTCATTACCCTTTACTTTACCAAGATAATCTATAGTTAACACATAATAGGAGATCATGGAAGATGGCGTGATATAATGAGCCGTATATGTGTGTTACATTAAGAAGGTTGGGTTCCTCCATGCAAAGAGCTAAATGTAAGTGTACAAATGTCACACTTACAAATAAACCACACAAATGAAAGTTAAATCATTGTTTTTTTCAAGATTAACTTTCCATTTTCTAATTTATGTTTGTAGTTCACTTTAAAATATCAAGTGTGACACATTTAAATGATAGGGATCATGTAAATACTTAATATGGGAAAGTAATGGCATTTTTTTCCACTGGCTTTCTGAGTTCTCATGTACGAGCAGACACAGAAAGCTTGAAGTGAAGAGTTCCTAGTCTACTAATAGAAGCCACCAATATTGAAAGGAATCAACATATAGAATTTAGAGATACTAGCTATGAATAAACATGGAAAAACCCCATTATTGCACCAACCTAAATAAAAGAAAGAATTGCTAGATTTGTGAAATAGTGAGCACAATATTAAGAACTGTTTCCGTAATTTTACAGTTCACATGGATAGAGAACTTACAAAGTTAAAATATATTCCAGATTTAACAAGAGGGGCAGGGGTAAAAAAAGATATAGATTAAACTGTACAGAGGAATATGGTCTTCCTATACCTCTGCCTCCTTATCCTCTTTTCTCAGTGTCTATATGAGCTAATATTTCATGTTGTCCTGTTATAATAATCTTTTCTTTGTCATTAGTTTCCATTAACAACTTCCTGTATATGACTATCAAATCTTTCTAACCCTTCCTGTTTGCTATCAAGTGCTTCAGTTACATACCTTAATTGTAGTGTTAATAGCTATCAAGTAATCACATACCAGCAGTTTACTGAAGTAGACTCTGTTTATATGAAGCTATTTTAATTTGTATTTTCCTTCTCACAACAGCTCAATGAAGCAAGTATTAGGATAATTATACACATAATGAAATGGAAACAAAAAGTTATTGGTTGGAGAGGAAAGATTAGATTAAATGGCAGAGACAAGGATTTACATTCATATTTGTTCAGGTGTATAGTACAGCAGTATCTTCATTCAAATATCGTCTAGCATCTCAAATTAAATCAGTATTTTAAAACACAAACATATTATGTCTCCATATAATTCTCTCAAGTTTGGATTCACCTATGAATATTTACCCCTAGAAATTATAATCCTAGAAATTAAATTTTCTTTTGATCATTTTAGTTCTAGACAGGGTACTTCCTTTTGAGATTTAAAATTGAGTCACAAACTACTTTTCTTCTAGTCTTTTACATCTCCACAGTACCACTATGTACAAATGTGTTCTTCCTTTAAAAGCTTCAAATTTCTGCAAGTTACGGCTTTTTGACTCCTATTTATGGCTCTCAGATGTGAGTTTAAATTAAAAATATCTAAAAAGCTTCCTTTCAATGACAAGACTGCTGAGGTTTACTCCAGAGATTCTGATCCAGTAGTTCTGGGGTAGAAGCCTAATAATTTGCTTTGTTTCCTAAATCCAAATTTCCATAACATGCTGATACTACTTGTTCTTGGTCTGGGAATCATATTTGAAAACTGCTATAAGAAATGATGAGCTCCCTAAAGGTAGTGACTTGCCAATGCCTACAGTATTTTACATAATTTTAAGATAGCATAATAAATCAGCATATACTGAGTACCTTAGAGTATAGTTATAATGGTGAATGCAGCATAAATTGTGGAGAATTAAAGAAAATAATGACCACAGGAAAAGATGAACAGGTAAATATTTAGACTAAAATGAAGGAAATTCTTCATTAAAACAAGTACAGAGTATAGTAGAATCCTTGCACCCCTGTAAAAAAGGGGGCAACCTAACCCATTCCATTCTTGGGGTTACGAAGGTTTCCAATTATACTAAACTGTAATCTTTACGGCTTGGCTGAAGGGCTCACAGAAATTTAATGAGTAAAGAAATCTGTGCAACAAATTATTATAAGTTTGAACACTTTTCAACAATTTGTTGAGGGTAGATGACAGAACAAGGAGAAGATAGGGAGGCAGGAGAAAGAACAGATTGCTTAGAGGCTTTGAAACACCATCAGTAAAGAGTTGGCAAAGTAGTAAACTTTTTTTTGCCTCAAACAGCATAGTTTGCTTATATCTGTGTCTTTGTAAAAGTACTTGCCCCTCTTCTTGTACTTTTTCTGTCACTTCTAAAATCTTACCTATTCATAAAGGCTCATCTTGCAATATCCATGATAATGCCTCTCCTTACAAATAGGGCCCTATTTTCTTTATCATAATACCTCTTCTTACAAATAGAGCTCTGTTGTCTTTTTTGCAATGTTGCAATACTGTACCTCACTAGTTTAATTTTTGCCTTACTATCTATCTTTTTCTATTTATAATCACAAAACTGGCTTCTGAGTAAAACCAGTGTATCATTCTTAGACATACCCTTCAATAAATAATATGCTTTACAGAAAAACAATCAGTATATGTCAATATGATTGATGAGATGATATGATACTATGAGGACTAAATGGTTCAGTGACAACAAAATGCTCTGAAACTCTAAAAAGTAGCTTATAATTTATGAAATATCAAGTCGTACTTTAACAGTTTTATTAATTACACTTAAAAGTTGCTATATAAAATAAATTAAGTCATTTTCCATCTAAGAAAGTAATATCCTTGATTTTAAAGCTATTATATAGAGTATTTACCCTCAAAGAAGCAATACAAAGTTACTTATAAATAATTAAAACACAGTAATTTATATTAAATGTTCCAGAACTAAATTTCTTTTAATGTGGTTATGACAAATAATACAACAGTGGACAAAATTTTACTTGCTCTAAAATATTTTACAACCAGAATAATATTTTAAAATTATCATATTTGTTATACACAAAGTGTTTCTTAGTATTACCTCTAGATAACATTTTTCACAAATGTTGAACTAATCTTATGCTTCCATTTGACAAGTTAAGAAGAGTGGCTAATCTTATCATTTATTAACTCAATCACTAACATATATCAAGGTGTTTTTTTATATAAACAAACAAGAGTAAAATTTCCCAGAAAAATCACTAAGATTCTGAATCTCAGAAGCCAGAAGTTTCTGAATCTCAGAAGCCAGAAGTTTCTTGGGAAGGGGGAGCTTTTAAGTGTTTTTGTCAGGCTGAAACTGTCAGCAGATGTTGCTGGGTAAAATGAAACAAGGAGGGAGGTTCTGGAAAAATGGCTGCCTGGACTGAGGACACAGGGGTCTTTGATATGGTGCTGTAGAGATGAGCGATTTTCATTCCTTTGGGCACATAGAGAGAAGAAGTTGTCTTTATAAAAATTTCCTGGTCTATTGGTTTACCATCTCTTAGTGAATTATTAAACCAAATTATGAAATGACAGACATTACTCTTTGGACTCAAGTAGTAAAACTTGCAAACATTCATAAATATAAGTATCTAAGACTATCATATCAATCTAGAGATTTTTCCTTTTTTGGCTATATTTGGAGTTACAGAGATCTTCTTTATATCCACAGGTAGTTAAGTAAGATATTTCTTAAAATGCTTTAAAAATATTGCTCTACACAAAATATTTCATTATCAATATTTATATATCTCTGAGTGTATATACTCACAATCTTAGCTTTCCAATGGCAATGAATAAATGATACCTTTTGTAAATAAAACTTAAGAGACTACATAAATATCTATTGTTAGAAATTATTCCATACTCAGATGTCTGCCTGTCTTTTTAAAAACACTGATCACAAATGATCACATAATGGCAAACGACTCTCAACTTTTGCTAAGAATTTTTGAACTGAGGTATTTTATAATATACTGTTTCTTACAGTTACCAAAAGTTACTGAAGTATCTAATAAATGAACATTTTGCCAATGACATTTTACTTGAGCAAAACAAGCTCCACAGAGGAAATACCATAGTAACTAACATTGCAGAAGTCTTAAGCTCTGACATAGCCTGTCTTTCCATGATCTTAAAACTAGGTCTAAAGTACTCATGCACACAATTCACCTTCACTTAATTTTTCACAAACTGTGAATGAAACTCCTACAATCTCAAGCATTTGGAGATGCTATAATTCTATTTTCACACCATCATTCATTCCTTTAATATAAGTAAGGAATTATTTATGATCCAAACATAAACTAATGCATGTTTTGTTGAGTTAACAAAACCTAAATATGTAAGTGATTTTAAGTTTTACTAAAAAGTAACTTTAAAAGGTAATTCAGACCAGATTGAGACATTCTAAGTTTCATCTATTCTGAATAAAACCCTAGTACTAATAGATTACACAGATAATTGGAAAAGATAGTCTTGGGATAAAATAAAAACAAATATTTGAAAGATAAATGAGAATTAAATAATTCATTTTCAATAGAGGAAATCTACACAGTTTTATGTTTATTGACTAACTCTTCACTTTATACCCTCCATAATACTAAAAGGGAATTCTCTCTGTCAAGTCATATGTAGATATTTTTTAAAGGGTTTGCTTCTATGTAGTTTAATTTCAATGTAAACTTTGACCATGGTAAGTTACTATTTTTACATTAATTTAAAGTGCTGTATATGATATACATATATATACATATACAATGTGTATATACAATGTGTGACTTGATCTAAGTGCTCAAGGGAAATCGAGGAGATAACAATTTCTTATTGCCAAGATAGCCAAAGAACAGAAATAAAGCAAGGCAATTTCAGCAATCTAAGAAGTTATAACATTTTCTCTCTTAGAGTCCATTCGTCAATAATCCAGAAGTTCTGAGGCTTGCATCTTGATTGACCCATTTGAAATCTACATAAAGAAACAGTAATCATGGGATTTTTCCTTTAATGAATCATGCACACATTCCTATTTCTGTAGACAATCACTTATATTAGATGTAACCTCTGTATCACTAGCATCTCTGCATTCGCAAGACAATTCCAAAGCTGTGGGGAAAGTTCAGTATCTTGTATATATGTGTCATTTTCTTTTCCCATTTCAAGATGGCATTTGGAAGTGTAGTTTCTTAAGGCCAAAAGTTCATTTTGGAGGCTTCATAGTATTCATTTATAAGTGCAATGAAAATTAAATCAAAGCCAAATTTATTTTCATTTCAGCACCGCTCATGATAGCCTTTGATTTCTACCAACTGTAAAATTAAGTCTCAAAGGTATAGCTAGAGAAAGAAGAAGAACATAATCGGATCATAATACAGGGCTAAGTGTGGAGGGAACCTCTGATTATATAATATGGAACATTAATCCTTAAAAATCACTTGTATATGTTAAAAGAATCACAGTAATACAGACTTTAAAATAAATTTTATAAACATATCTGTATGAATTAAAATTAACAACAGTATTGTATCTACATTTGTTTAAAATTATTCTGTTTCAGCCATTCCTTTCTATAGTTCAGTTCTGTTCTTCAAAATACAGTAGAATTATATCTATTAAAAAAGAAATAAAGAAAATACTCCCAGGTACGAAAGTTATAAAATGAACCAACACTTTATTATCTTAAAATATAAATTTCTGATTTACTGATTCTGAGAAAATATCCATACTTCTAAAATTATCAGGTTTAATTTAATTTTGGAGTTCTCCCAAAACAAACAAAAAACAATCAAAAAGCAAGTCAAACCTTAATATTAAAAATTAACAGACATAAAAATGTATAATTTTTAAGTATCATTTACAAGTAAATACTTCAACAAAGTTATAATTACTTAAAAACACTTTTAAATATTTTACGTTTATATTACAAAACAAAAAACCCAACTGTATGTATACTTAGCTAAATACCACTCTAAATATTTTTAATGAAATATTTTAGTTTAAGACTTCCACAATGTAGAAATTGTTTTTAAAACTCATTTTATCAGAATTCTGACAACCACCATAAAAATGGTAACTCAATGAGAGCCTTCAATGGGTACAGTCAACTGTACACACAATATAGCCTAATTTAAATTCTCTTCATTTCTACTCTGAAGATAATAAAATATAGAAGTATGAAAGGAAATATAAATAAGAAGCTATGACTAAAATATGTGAAACTTTAGCTGTAATTCTCATCAGAATTTTATCAGTGATGTAGAATACCTAGTGATAAATACCCTAATTTACAATTAATGTTAGTATCTATAATATTTTTTGTGACACTATGTTCTATCATTTTTCCATGTTCCATAACTTTACCAGAAAGTTAATTGCTATCTAGTAATTGCCCACCTCTATATCTCATAGGAAGGAATAAATGAGGTTAATGTGACAGATTACTTCTGTTTTGTCAGGGGTAGGAAAGGGCTGAGATTATTTATGCCAAATTCCAAATAAAATATACATTGAAACTAAGAACCTAGAGTATGTAATGGAACCTCTGGCAATAGATACATCTTAAGCATTCAAAACAGTCAATTGTAAATTGTTGTTTAAATTTTCATTTAATAACTAATGATATTTAAATGCACAATAGAACTTAAAAGGCATTCTGATAATAAAAAAGTTCCATTAATCATTTAAGAAAGCAATTAGACTCTTCACAGTGAAGCTACTATGAACTGTGTAAATAAGAAAATAACAAATCAAGATACAGAGGTCTGCAAAGAATAGAAACTGGTTGAAAGGAAGTTACTTTTATTAAGGCATAACATAACTAATTTATGTTGTATAAAGACTTAATAGAATGAATTCTGGTTTGATAACAGAAAGATAATGAAATATTATGGTGGATGATAAAGTAATGAAATGATTATGCAAAATAAACAATACAATTTTTACAAGTAAGAGATACATTAAAACCATATTGCACACAATTTAATGAAGATGATTAAATTAAAATAATAAATTAAAACTAGTATCTCATAAACTACTATAAGACAACATGCATTACTGAGTTAACTGAAATGTGATACATTGTTTAATTTTACTGTCTATTATATTTTTCCCCTATTAAAAGATAGAATTTCACATGCTCTGTTTTAAAATACCAATTTTGGAGAATGCTAATATTGTTCTGATAGGTTATTATAAGAACCATGTATTCATTTTTATGTTAAATATCTTGCTGACACAATTTCTATAGTGTAGTAACATCTTGTGAGTATATACATAATAAATGGGAAATACCAGAAACACTGTGATTTGAGGTCTCAGTTTTCACTATTTTGAATTCAAGGAATTATAAGATAAATACCTTCTCCTTTGAAAGAGGGGAATTTAATATGGAAAGATAAATAAAATTGAACAAGGAAAGAACGAAGGTGAAATGGGTTAAGTGAGAAGAGATGCATCCAGTGAAGGAGAGGAAGAGAAATGCATTAGGAAGGAAAACCAAAATTTACTTAGAAAACGGGGGAAAATCATATTTAATATTAAACAGTATCATGAAATACATGCTACTAAATGACATCCAGGAAAGAGGTTAGGGCTAGAGAGGGGGACAAAAGGGAAATGACCATAATATATAATATATTATGTTGATGTCTCCTCTTTTCAACAATACTTGCTTATTTTGGTCTTGGGTTGAAGAACAAAAAGGTGAGGCTACAGTGAGAAATGAGAAACTATGTTGAGAATTAGAGAGGCACAGCCAAAATTAGAATGAAGTTTCTAAGTAAGTCAATACTCCTTCAGTTTTTTCTCTTTTCTTCATCCCCTTTGCTATGACTTAAGTCTTACTCAATAATATTTACTATTTTGGGAATAAAAAAAGATACTATTTATAATGCTTATCTTCCATCTCTCAGGAATCAATGATCAACCATGCTATTGTGGTAGTCTATCTTCTTGACATCTCAACCTGGGTATTTCATTTAGGTAGCTTTTATAATCAAGTCTATTGAACCATGTTTGCCAAAATATTCAGGAACCTACAAAACCTTTCAAAATGACAATAGATATGTTTTAATATTAACACAAAATAGAAAGAACTTTTCCAAACACCAGATTCAATCACCATGTATAACCTTTTCTTTGAAATATGATCGAGAAGAAAGTATGTACTTCCAGTATTGATAAAATACTTAAAAACACTCATGTGAAAAAGTGTATTAATGAACAATTTAGGCAGATTCATTATGGACGTGACCACTTATTTTTTTTTAAAAAATAACTACAGTGTCATCAGTAAAAAGCATGTTTAAACTCCATCATGAGGGAAGAGTTGCTGGTTTAATCTATTCCAAAGTGGTAGGAAATGGAGATGGAATGTGAGGAGGGAGGGAGAGAGAGAAGGGGGGGGAGGGAGAGGGAAAAGAGAGAGGGAGGGAGGAAAGGAGAGAGGGATGCAGAAGAGAGGAAGAATGTGGGGTGTTTTCAGCAGCCTTTGAGGAGTTGATCTTCATATGCAATAGGAATCATTCTGCTTTGCTTGAATGTTCATGTTTTTTTTCTTCTTCCTATCTGGCAGTCAATTTCTCAGCCACAGAAGTATGTTGATGTAAAAAGTTTAGAAGTTTATAATGAAGAATGTAGCAACATGAAAATGGACATGTAACTTCCAGTTTCATTTCAATTAACTACATATATATATTTAAATAAAAATATAGGAGAATCACAGACACCTAATTGGACATGAAGAGGTAAAACAGGTAAGAAAGTATATTGTTAATTGAGCATATGAATCATACCAGCCATTTAAAACATTTTAAAACTTCCAGTTATTAATTTATCTTTCATTGATACTAATGGGAACATTTAAAATTATTTTTCAATAAAATTTCTATAAAGAAAATGATTAGATTTTTATATTGTACAATACTACTTGCAGTAGTAAGAAGATTTTTAAAATATTAGAAAACTACTAAACTAGCTATCATCCAAAATAATAAGATTTAGCACCACTTTATTCTCATTGTTGAATCGGGAATAGTATAGGATAATTCAAATAATATTTCATCATTCTGGTGAATTCATTAATGGATTCAACAATTTATATTAATTATGTAATTCATCTACACACATGGGTTAGCAGTATGAAAACTCACAGAATTTTCATTCTACTCTCTATTTTCAAAAATGTTAACATACTATATAGACTATAACATGGCCACAATAAAAAAGAGTAAAGATTAGCTTACATTAAATGAAGAAAAGTCCATGCATAAATATGCCTCTTACTTGGGTACAAAGAAAAAAATCTACTAACTAAGCATATTATTAAAAACAGCTACTTTTATGAAAGTCAATATATTTTCCTGTTTCTGTTTTAATCCCAAACACATTGGTTGGCTCTAATAGCAGTCTACCAAGAAAGAGGACTCCAAGTGGTCCAGCCACAGTAATAGGTCAAGGGAGGGAAGAGTGGTAGGAAGGCCAATTGTTAGAAAGTTTCTAACATGTATTAACATTTGTGCTAGGCATTTTACATATTTAATCCATCAGAGGGAAATGAAATCAGTGAAGAATAGCAGTAAGATGAGTTTCAAACCTAATTTCATGGACTCACTACTCCAGTTATATAAATTCTCATTTTCTGTTCTCTTTATTTCCTAATATGTGCCCCCCTTAATGTCTCACTGAATCTTGAGATTTACTCAAATAAGTATTAACTTTTTAGTATCTTTATTCCTTTGTTTGAAAGTAAAGGTTGAATTATGAAATGGTAAAATTAGAGTGAAGTAAGAACATGGGGCTTTGAGTCACAAATTTATAGGGTATTGATGAATTAAATACTTTTTTGTCTCAGTTTACACACAGGGCAGGTTTTATACAGGGTTCATTATAAAGAATAAACAAAATATAAAATAAGTAACATAATATTTGTGCTTACAGTTCCATATTAAAATTTCAGGTACAGTTAAGGTTTCTATAAAAGGTAAACTACTCTGGTAATATCAGTCATTTAATACCATAATTAAACTTCAGAGCTAAAGCTACATAGAACTGTTTCCGCAATCTTCATTCTATGCTGTTTTCAAAAATTTTAAATATTCCTGTGATGAAAATGTATATGAACATTCTGATATCATTTAAATGTCATCAATTTGTACAGATTTTATTAGTTCATCTGTAAACTTTAGACTTTGATATTCATTTAATGAATATCAGATCTGCTCCATAAAGAGTACTTTTTAAACAATTTGTTTTCACTAGAGATTAACTTCCAACTTCAATTTGATCAAGGAGAAACTCATGTAGAAAATATGCAACAGAGGTCTACTACGTGTTAAAATATCTTGCAGAGAAGGAAGCAATATGAACAGAAGAGAGGGAAAAGATACCTATGTACTGGAATAGTTAGTTGCTTTATTCCCTTGCCCAAATTCTCACACTATGGGTCCAGGAATTTCCAAAAGGACAACCACTTTGAACATATTTTTACAATGGGAAAATATAGTCATTAAAACAGTCGTCAGGTAGAAAGTCTTTGCATATTATCAACACTTTATTGTTCAGTACCAGCCATATGCCAATACATGTAACTTTTAAAAAAGTTCTATCCACTTCAATGTCACTAAGATAACGAATTCACTAAAGAAAAATTTTTACCTTTCATGTTCATTGGGAACCTTTCTAAGCTTTTATCAGGAAAAAAACAGTATTCCCAAATTTTCTTCTCTCACTGGGACATGAAGAAGCAAATTTAGCTCAATGGTACAAACAGGAAATAATTACTCATTCTAAAGTTATTAAAGTATATGTAGAAAATTATTTTTAAAATTCCCATACTTTTAAAGATGGATATTAGTATATTGATGATCTCAGATTACTTCAATTTCAATTTTGGCAACAGACTTTATGTTTGCCAAAGAGGGGGAATAAAGTGAATCATCTGGGACATATAAAATAAATGGAAATGAATACTGTTCATCTTCGACATCTTTCAAAATCTACCACATTTATCATAAGGCATTAAATGCCATCAGCATTCATAGTTCTGTGAACACATTTGTGAGCTTCATAGGGCAAGAAAGCTTTGTGAATTTATTTAATTTAGTATAATATTTTAAGAACTAAAACTATAGTTCCTATTGGCAAACCAAGAGCTATATCAGCTACTAAGGATTATAATTGTTACAAAAATGTGCATTAAAATTATTCCCAAATCCTCTACACATTAATGAGTAAGTCAATATTCCAACAGATAAATGAATATATGTAACCATTAAAATTATCTAGTAGCTATTTCACAAATCAATAAATAAAAATTTTAAGTAATAACAAAAATTGTCAAATTTACAGCCACAATATTTAATCATTTTTCAAAAATTCATGTCTTACATTTCACCAAACAATTTGGAAGAAAATTAAGCAGTTATTTTTAAACTTTTTCAATTATCTTGTATAAAATACTGGCCTTTTAATTTCACTAGTATCATTTTAAAGTTTTGGCAAATCTTTAAATTAGTTTCTCCCACTGACTCTTAATGTAATTATACATACCACAGTCTGATGATTAACTTGAATCACTTCATCACCAGCATGGATTTTCTTGCAACGATCTGCAGGTGACTAAATTTAACATATAAGAAATGATAACAAAGTTTATTAGCTTTTTTCTTCCCCTGGAAACATCACAAAAATTTACCTTTTTAATTATATTTTAAATTAATCATAAATTTCAAGTAATTGTTATAATGTGCTTACTGATAGTTAACACATGGTTTGTATTCTGTGTATAGCTATTGATACAATTAATACCAAGTCATACATAGACATTACAGTGGAAAATTACAACTTCTTAATACATTAAAGGACAATAATAATTGCTGCTAAGCTTGGTAAACAATCTAGAAAACCTGTTAAACACTACTAGGCAATTTGTTGAAAACTAAAAAATTTGGCTTGTTTCACAAACAGCCAAATTTAAAAAAAAAAAAAACAATGAAAGAAAGAAACAAAAGGCACAAAGAAAAAGAAACTGAAGGTGTGGAGTTGGAAGGTGAGGAGGTAGGGAGGATATGAAAGAAATCGAAGAAGAGAAACTGTGATCAAAATGTAATGTATGAAAAATATTTTTAATAGAAAGGACATAAAAATTTATTTGTATATTTCACAATACTAGGAGTTTTAGTTAAGCCCACCCCATTTAATATGAAAAATCTATATAAATGTAAAAAGATCAATATTTTCAAGTTTGCAAATAATTAGATTAACTTTTGAAGCCAGATAATTAAGTTGCTAATTTATTTTACTATTAATTCTGAATAATACAGAACAGAAAATTAAAGCACAATCAGCATTTAGGTCAAGACTACATTATATAACACTTTCTCCAAGTGTCTAATTACAAGAGCATGCTGTTCTGTTTCATGCAGTGTCATACAATTGGTTAACAAACCACACTAAATGAAACCAAATGTCAGCATGTGTACAGCATATAACAATTTCATCACTCCACTTCCTTAATACAAAACTAAAATAAATAAAACCAATCTGATAATTTAGTATTTATAAGTTATAAAATACATAAAGGAAACTTGCTCTGGGACTATGCTTTTATACATTGTAAATATTTGTCACTCCTATTGGTTTAGTAAATGCTGATTGGTCAAGCAGGTACACAGAAAAGTAGAGGCAGGGCAACCAGACTAGGACAATTCTGGAAAGCAGAAGAGCAGAGGAACAGAGGGCAGCATTAGAAGCAGAGAAAGCAGAATTAGATTGCTGCTCTGAGAAAAGGTACCAAGCCATGTGGCTAAGCATAGATAGAAATAATGGGCTAACTTAAAGTATAAGAGTTAGCCACAGATAAGCCTAATATACCTGAGCTAATAAGGCTGAACCACAGACCAATCAGCTTGTAATTAATATAAGACTTTGTGTAATTATTTGAGACTAATGGTCTGGGCCTCTGAGCCTGTCCAGGCACTTGACTACAGAAACTAAATGAGATTCCTGAAATTTTTTAATTCTCCAGATCTTGTAATTGATTTTATAACCTTATTTTTCTAAGTTACTACTGATTAACAATTATATGCATTCCAGGCACCTCTATATGAAAATATTCTCTTATATGCTGACTATACAGAAGGATTTTTATAAAATATATTAATCTATTGAAATAATTTTCTTGTACTCTAATATTACTCAGTTGTATCCATTAAAAAACAAAACAAACAACAACAACAAAAGAAAAAATAGTGTGGCAACAGAATTTATAAAATAAAACACTACCTTTGAGACCAAGGAATGGGATGTACTTTAAAACTGATTGAAGGTTATTTTATGTAATTTTATGTTTATATGGTGACTGTGTATGTGTGTATCTAGGCTACAGGTTAACATCAGGTATTTTTCTCAAACTTCAGCACTTTATTCTTTCCTGTTAACATGTATTTATTTATTTAATTTGCATGTGGGCAAACTCCTGTCTGGGTGGTATGTGCGGCAATCAGAGATCAAATTTGAGGAGTCAGTTACTTTCTTTTACTATGTGGTTTCCAGGGACAGAAGACAGATCATCATCCTTTATAGCAAGCACCTTTACTCATAGATCCATCTTATAGGCCCTTTAAATTTTTTACATTTATTTAGTATGTGTATAGGAGGTTGCTAGGAGGCAAACACAGGCCATGGCATGCCTATGAAATTCAGCAGACAACCTTAAGGAGTCAGTTCTCTTCATTTACTAAATTGGTTCCAGGGATCAAACTCAGGTTGTCAGGTCTAGCAGCAAGCACCTTTACCTGCTGAGTCCTCTTGGTGACTCTACCAGCTTACTTTTTGAGATAGCTTTTCTAAGTGAACTGGAGTTAATGGATTAGTCAGCAAGCCCTAGGGATCTACCTATCTGCTTCCTCAGTACTGGTGTTACAGAGGACCTCTGTGATATCTGGCTATTATATGAGTGCTGGGGATCCACATTCAGGTCCTCATGTTTGCACTCCAAGCACTCTAGCACAAACTCAGCCATGTCCCCAGGCCAGTTGCTTTTTAAAAATTCATTTCCAAATTTCAATTATTTTGTAAAACATAGAAGACTTCAAACTAAAGTCTGAACAAAAGTTTTAGCCTACAAAAATTTTGACATAGGCTACAATGCAAGATAATATAACAAAAAGTACATTATTGAATTAACTAAGAATATTGTTAAGGAGGTGTATTCATCTGAGATATGAGTCTTATTCTAAAAAAAATTAGTCATCCTCAAAGTATCTTTAGGAGGTGATAAGATTACTATATCAGACCAGCACTATGTAACAATCCTGGAAGGATTGTAAACCACAATACAATAGTGCCAATCACATGTGCCATTTGGCTCAAAACTGATGTTTTAAAAAGAGGAATGAGAGAAAAATTAAGCAAATGACTGTGGTCAAGGTATAAAAAGTGAGATGGTTTGAATACACATAAAGCTAAAAAATCCAAATTTTCCTTGAAAAGAAAAAAAAAAGAATAAGCCACATACATTATAGACTTTCAAAGTGGAATCGAATGTCAGAGATCATTTCCCTAATTTCTTTTTAATCAGTTAACAAAACATAGAGCAATTCTTTTTTAAAAAAATTTTATTTTAATACAAAAAAGTCTCAATTTTTAATCCATGTATCCCCTTGTTCCAACTCCCTTCCCCCGCTCGACATCTCCTGGTCAGTCTTCAGCCTCCCTTCTTCCCACTCCCCAATCCCCTCCCCAGAAAGGGCAAGAGGTCCCAAGGTGGATTAGAATACCCACTCCAGGCAAGTCCGATTTCCTCTTCCTAATATCAACACTGGGTTAGGTGCTCCTCTGGAGGGAATGGGCTCCAGGGTACCAGTCTATGCACAAAAACACAGTATGAACCCTCCCCTTGAAGCTCCACATATTGTCCATGTCAGTGGAGAGTTGCCTATCTTTGGAAACCTCCAAGAACTCACATGATGTCACTGTCCAGGTTCTAACCAACAGTGAAGGTGTTGCCTAGGAACATTCTTTCTTTATGAAAAGATTCTAACAGGTGTTCTGACTATAAATTGGAAAAATATTAACAGCAGCATATATCGCACTAATTTGTAGAAATCAGATAAGCATGATAATGCCACACAGAACTATATAGCTATGCTCTAAAACGAGAAATATAAATACATTTAATCAATCATATATATTGGATGTTCCTAGGATTCTGGATCTATGGTAGAACCTTAGAATTTAAATTTTTAGCAAGCTCTCAAAGTAGACTGATGGTGATAATGGAGGAATCTCATCATAAAAACCATTTAGCTATACCTCTATTGCATTGACCTCGATTATGCTGCAAGTATCTAGAAAGTTCCAATTGACTGGATGTTTCTCAAAATAACTAAACTAATTGATGGATGAATCAGAAAGTACTTAACAAAGATAATTCTTAGGCTTAACAAGAAAAACATCTGAATTTATCTAAGTCTCTGTTCTAGAATAAATAAAATGAGTGAAATTCCAATGCATCTAGAATCTACTAATTTAATAAGTATTTTTACATGTTCTTTAAAAAAAAAAAAACTAATTCAGTTGCCCTAAATTTTATGTTTTACTGTGGAAGAAGTTACATGTGTTTATATTAATTACAGAAGAGAAAGTCATGTATTTATTCACCTTCATTTTATTTAAAATTTTAGAGGGGAGGGGACAGATAGGTCCTGACCCAACTTGGTATGCTAACCTGTGTTGACTACCCAAGGGAATCTTTACCTCCTATGAGAAGTGGACAGGGGTGGAAAAGGGGAATGATAGGGGTAAATGGGATAAGGGAGGGGGAACAGCGCTTGGTAGATATGTTCTTGGAATCAACATTCAATCTCAATCATGTGAAATACATACATACTCAAATTGGAAATTGTTTAATAACTTACGTTTTCTGTGGTTCCAGTAATTACATGGAGGCCATCATATGTGGATTTAATATACATACCCTAAGAAAAAAGATTAGAAAAAATTGAAGCAACAGACATATTTTCAAATATATAATATAATTTTATTGAGTTAACAATGCTACTTCAAAACTCATAAGAAATTATCATGTGAATATTCAGGTTTCTAAAAGTTGTCTAAAGAAGACTAACCTAATCACTGAACTGCTGACCTTTGGAATCATTTATAAGACAATTAATATAGCTTCACTCATGATAGACAAGCTCTCTACCACTGAGTTACACTCCTAGCTGTTTAAAAACACTCTAAAAGTCTAAAAATAACTCTTGCACATATGTAGTATGTATAATGTAGTTTGAAAGATTCTCTAGGTTTGACACTGGATAGTTTACAAATGTATTTCAAAGTCATCTCTGACTTTGTCAAGTCTTTAAATACAGGGTGTGTTGATTATGATTACTGGTATTTAACAAGAGCTTTAAATCATTTTAGAAGGGCTTTGGTAATAAAAAAATCTAGTATACTAATAAAGTATTCAGGAAGAAAAAACAAATCCTAGGATGATGAAAACTATGGAAATAATCCATGATTCAGGAAATAATATTTATGACAGAAACTAGGAAATCTTAAAAGTTACAATTCTAACTTAAAGTATTTTGTAGATACAGGATTAATTCATTGGTGAGATCATGACAATATTTTATAATTTATATCAAAGCTATTTTCAGATTAATGTAAATATGTACATAAAGTTAGTGCTGGGAATATTAGTGTAAACTTTTAATCCCAGCATTCGAAGTCAGCCTGGTCTACATAATGAGATCCAGGACAGCCTGTAACAGTGAGATCTTGCCTCAAAACAACAGTAAAAATAAATCAATTAAGATTGGGTATAGATATTTGAGTTGAACTCTAAAACCTTTTTATAATTATGAGTAAGGGAATAGAAAGAAGGATTTTAAAATGGTACAATAAAGATCATTTGTCTTATTTTAATTTCAATAGATCTTTTGTTATAACTGCTTTTAACATGGAAATGGATTTACTTATCCTTTAATCTGTTCTAAGTAGTACTAATTAGAAAAATGCCCAAAAGTCAGATAACAAAAAAGAAGAAGCAAATTGTTTGGGTGAATTTCAAACTAACCATGTTTTAAATGAAGAGTTCAGAGAAAATACACCTCATTATTGCTTCTCTTTGAGAAAGTGTCAAAAAGAAGGAGATAGTATCATTCGAATACCACTGTTTTTCTTAATATGTGATGAATATTGGCCTAATACTTCATTAAAACCATCTCTCTTGGTTTTTTTCTTTTGAGGGGGAGGAGGAACAATTTTGAAACTGATTTGAACAGCTCCTTTCCTCTGCCCAACTTGCTAAAATGATATTTGCTTCACATTACTTCCAAATACCAGTTAAGCAGTAACGGAGAAGCTTTACAGTTACAATGGTAAAACAAGGCACATTTGGAGGTAGTTCAATCACCTAACAAGAGAAAGAAGCCTGCTTCCAGAATGATGCCTTGAGGCCCCTCCCCTCTATTCAAACCATCTCTTGTCTGTCACTCAGCTTTTAAATGTTCTAATAGACCTCATTTCCACTTGTTTTAATTTTCTGTTAATCATTGAAGTCACATGGCTTAATTACAACTAAGCACACTTGTTCAATGTCTCCACCCCACTCAGCATTTGCCTTTTAGATATTTCCTATGGTTAAGAACTTGCTGGAAGTTTGTCAAATTCTCAAACTAATGCATTTTAAATGTGACCTATGAAGGTTACTTAAAAATTTTTAAAATAGCATTTTGAATAAGCCACTAATCGTTTGCAAACTAAATTTGAATCATAAGAAAGAGGTTCACCCTTAATTCTCTTTCCCTGTTTTTCTATCTCTCCCTGTGAAATATCAATTCAGCTGAAGTATTGCCCACTGTCCTTTACAAATGAGATTCTTTAAGCAAATTCAAACTTAAAATTATCCTCATAAGGTGCTCATACCTCCCTTAGCCATTCCAAATTTGGATATAAGATAATGAAAAATATTTGCAAGTTATATTTTGTTTAGATTTACCTCATAAATCCCTGTACCTACTGGTTATTATTTAATGCAAGGCAATCAGTAAAAATCTGTGGTTCTGTTTTTACTTGTAAAATGAGAAAAATTAATACTCTGTTGTGGGGAAAGCAAAAGGTAAATGGAAAGTAATTCTAACATTTACTCTGATTTCTATTTTTCCCTTTTCTCTGACAGTTGTTTTCCAAACTATTTAAATTTTCGATTATTGCCATTTTACGTTTATTCTCATTCCAAAAAGCAGATACAGACCTACCTAAAGTTAAAGAGATTTCTCCAAGAGCTATATATTTATAGAGAAAATAAATTGTTCATAAAGTTCATTAATTAGTTTTAGCCCACTTGATATGCTTATTGTTTTCCATGATTTTAGTAGAAATTAGAGGAAAAATTACATTTTTATTCAAACCATACACTTTAGAATCAGTCAAAAAGCTCAAAGAACATTTAAAGATAGATAATCTACTCTTGCTCCTATATTTTCTTTGTGAAAAATTAAGGTCACAGAAGTTGAAATTATTCTCCCACATCCCCAAGACTGCTCATATTTTATGTAAATAATTTTAATCCAGATTCCCAAATTCTAAGCTAATATAAGGCTGTATTAGTTCTTAATTTTCTACTGTGCACATTATGCTAAGACATTTCACTGAAAAAGGTGATGGAGAAAGGAAAATATTTTGTATTATACATTTGAGGGAGTTTTATCTTCAAAACAAAATTAGTTTGGTAAGGGTAACCAAAAGGAGCACAGTCATTCAGGAAGTAACCCATTCATATGAAGATACGTTTTAAAAACCTACAATATATCTATCAGTACGGATAGTATCAAACATATTATGTTCATATGCATGTATTGTTTTCCTTATGCAGTTACTATAGATACATTTTTATTCATAAACTAAATGAGACTAAAAATTAATAACATAGAATTTTGATTATATACTAAAATAATGGTTATATAAATGTAATTTGCTTCTCCCAATATTTTATGCATTTTCAATTTATCAGTTATAAGAATCATTTACTGACTTCTTAGCATATCTGATTTGTTAACATCACTATTTGTGCATGTTAGGGTTATTTATAAGTTAAATAAGAGTTAATTGAATATAAGCTCTCACAACATCATGACAGTCAGTTTAATAAGCTCAACAGGTATTAAGTAGTTAATGCGTAGGTACCATATATAGTTTGCCTAAGCCAGACAAAAGGATTATCCATATCCCAGATGGGTTGGTATAATATTTTAGTCACAATATTCAGAATAGTATGTAATCTCAAATGTAACAATTGCTTGTTTCTGGAATTTCCATTTAATATTTTAGGACTTCGGTTGATCATGGTCATTGAAACCACAGAAGGTGAATTTCAAATAAAGGGGAAAATGCTGTAATAAGTTATTATTTTTCATATGAACCTACAAACATTATAAATAAACTGTTAAAATAAGTCAGTATTAGACATAATACTTACAACTTAGTATGAGGTTATCTAACCAGAATGCTATACTTGATTTTCATCTTTTCAAAAAAACATTTATAAAATCAGAATCCCAAACTAAACCAACCAACTAACCAAATAAAAAAAACAACAAAAATATTAGAAACTGTAGACACTCAGAGTCAATTTGTCAACTAGCAGGAGAAAAGTCATTGTATGGAATACACGAATGGCCTCAAACTATTTATCACTGGTAGTCAAAGGCTTTTCTCCCTGAAATAGTTACAAACATAACTATAAAGACATACATACATACATACATACAGAAGTGTGTGAAAAAAAAGACTTAAAAAGTTCAAATTTACTCAGAGATTATCAAAAATATGTTTGTTTAGATTTCTATTTTCCAGAATCTGTGGGGAGAAAGTTTAGAACACCATACGATGAAATGAACATGTAGTAAGTAGGTAAATGCTTATCAGCCAGTTTAGAGTCTGTGTCTTCCTCAATATCAATTTTATATACTTACATTCTACAGTTATATTTAAAAAGCTCTCCCTTGAATTAAATTTATAATTAAGATTTTTTAACCAGCTGATCAAACTATTAATATGATAAAAATTTATCAATACATTTCATGAATATCAGCCTAATGGTAACACTATTCAGTTTCTTATTCATTTTTTACAGCAAGAGATGGAAAAAAATGAAGAGGATGCAATTCATATACAGTATAATGTCTGGGGAGATGGTTCAGTGGGTAAAGTGCTTGATACATTCTGATTCCCAGCATCCACACAGAATGTCAAGCATGGTGGAACTTATTTCTAATCCCTGTACTGGGAGAGTCAAGAGGTATTTGGGTGCTTTCTGGCTAGTCAGTCTAGTGAGCTAGTCAGTGTAATGAGCTCAAGTTTTAGTAAGATATTCTTGTCTTAATAAAGGAGAGAGCAATTGAGGAGAATACTCCCGGACCCAACATGTGCATAGTCATATATTCCCAGACATACATATATGCATAGACAAACATATGTACACTACACATGAACCCACTCACAAAACTGTGATTCTTTAATTACTTATCCAAGGGGAAGGAAGATCTATTAAATAAATCAAAGTAAAGCAAATTCATAAAATACCTTTTTGAATGGCAGGTAACACTGTGCTTATTGCAAAACTCTTAAATGTACTTAAGGTAGGGAATTTTAATTGGTGAAAAAATGCAACCATTGATTATCCAATAAAATTGGACAATTCCAGAATTTCCATTTGCATTTCTCTCTCTTTTTATTGGTTTGTCTTTTAAAAGTGTTTCTTATGACACTCTCCTTTTCCTATAGGAACTGAAAAGGAAAGGAAGGTGAGTCTCTGTGGAAATTCCAAAACTTCTACTTCTACTGCCTCTTTGTCCACATCATTTGCTGTATGCTGATGGATGATGGTTTTCATAAACATGGTATCCCTTACCAGCCCTTCACTTGGTTTAATATTTGCCAGCTGAATCACTTCCAGGTGAGCAGACTGTGAAACCAGAGGATCTGATGACAGAGATATGATGTGGTCACAGACTCCAGAAAGAGTTTTACACTGGAAGTGAAAAAGAAAAGTTATGGTAAACACACAAATCATCATTAATTATAATTTTAAAGTTTTTACCTTTTTAATTAGTTGTCTGTGTGAACATTAGTGCCAATTCATCAGAGACTACAGATGTCTCCAGATCTAGATTATTGGCAGTTGTGAACTACTCAGTGTGTGTACTTGTGTTGATATATTGTGTATCTAAAAAATACTGTCTGAAGATCAAAGGACAGAGCCAGCCACAGAATTAGCCATAGAGGTTAGGCAAGTGGTTGTACACACTTTTAATATTAGCATTCAGGAGGCAGAGATCTATCCAGGCAGTGGTGTCTTATACCTTCAATGCTAGTACATGATCTCATACCTCTGATCCCAGTACCTGGTAAGTTCCTCACCTTTCATCCCAGCACTGGGAAGATTGAGACAAGAAGTGATATAGCTGGGCAGAGAAAGGAATATAGGCAGGAGGAGACAGGAGTTTGGCCCCTGTTAGGCTGAGGACTCAGAGACATTCAGTCTGAGAAGTCTTGGAGACTGGATCTTCTCCTTTCAGCCTGAGGATATAGTAGTGGCAAGAAAGATGTTTTCTGTAGTGGCCTGTTCTTCTCCTTCTCTGATCTTTCAGCTTTACCTCAATATCTGGCTCTGGGTTTTTATTATAAGGCCAATTAGAATTTGTGCAACAGGAACTGGAAACTAAACTCACTCTTATCCACTGAGCCACCTCTCCAGCCCCAATTAGAACTTTTTTTTTTCAATTAGAACTTTTTAAGGAGGAAAACGAAGTGAAAGAATGTCAACTAGCATTTGATTTTTTAAAAATTCTTATGCAAAAGACCACCAGGTACGCATAATACTCAAAAGATACCTATATTTTTTAAAAATATTTTATTATGAATGAAGTCACATTTTCTATCTGTATATTTTTATTCAAGTTCCCTTCCCCCTCTCACCCTGTCAGGTCACTCTCTCTTCTCCACATCTCCCCATCTCCTCCCCAGCATGGGCAGGAGGTTCCAAGGTCACAATATTGCTTAGTTCAGCCTCCAGTCCTGGCAGATTCAGTTTCCTCCCCCCAACATCAAGACTGAGTCAGGTGTTTCTCTAGAGGGAGTGGGATCCAAGGTGTCAGTCCAAGGTGTTTCAGATCTCAAGCTGTTCAGTGGTTGTGGTTTGCAGCTTAGACATGCTTGGTTTTTTTTTTCTTTTTTGTTTAGAGTCCACCCACTAATGAGTGAGTACATCCCCTACTTATCTTACTGGGTTTGAGATACCTCACTCAGGAGGATATTCTCCAAATCCATCCATTTGCCTGCAAATTTTAGGATATCATTTTTTTTTTTTACTACTGAGTGTGTTTACTACTCCATGTGTTGATGTACCACAGTTTGTTAATGCATTCCTCAGTTGAGGGGCATCTAGATTGCTTCCAGGTTCTTGCTATTATGAATAATGCTGCTATGAACATAGTTGAGCTAATGTCTTTGGTGTGCGACTGTGCATCTTTAGGGTATACACCCAGAAGTGGTATTGCTGGATCCTTGGGGAGACTGATTCCCAGTTTTCTGAGAAACCGCCATACTGCATTCCAGAGTGACTGAACAAGCTTACACTCCCACCAACAATGGAGGAGTGTTCCCCTTGCTCTGCAACCTCTCCAGCATAGGCTGTCATCTATGTCTTTTATCTTAGCCAATCTACAGGTGTCAGGTGGAGCTACCCATATTTTTAAAGTTAATGATAAATGTACTGTATGTCTGAATGTTAATACAAGTTATAGTTTCATACTATTTATATTATTTGATGTATCATGCCTAATTTATTACATAACAATTTTGATAACATGAGAACCTCTTGATATTGAGGCTTAATTTAATTCAAATTGTATTTAACTAAATTTTCAAAATAATATTAAAATCTGGATTCTTTTATTTGGTGATCATAAAACTTTAAAAGGATAATCAAGGTCCTTGAAAGATGCATCACTTGTTTGGTTAATTCTTGCACTTTTCATGACTTCTGGATCAAGTTTACCTTTGTATAAAACGTCCTCCTTCCATCAGACAAAACTTGCAACAAGCTCAATCTGTTTCTTTACCTTTTGGTTCTCAGAAACTTATCTTATTTTTAACCCTTCTGAGGCAGGAAGCATTTATATTCCAGTCATCTCTAACTTTTCTCTGTAGCCCACTTACCACTCACACCTTAACACTGCAAATACATCTTTATCTTATCTGAATGAGCATAAGATCAAATAAGTAATGTTTTCTTTACTGAAGGAATTACTGTTTTGTGGGAAACAGGGTGTAATATTTCATCTCTATTAGGTTTACTTTGTTCTGGGTTGACTACATTAGTCTTCCATGAAGGTGATGATTCTCTCTGTCTCATTGGGCTCAGCTTCCCTCCATTACAGAACTTGTCAGGCTAAATTTGCTTCATAATGGGACTCATGATTTGGGCCCCTGGTTTTCAAGACTGCACTTTAATTGTGGTCATCAGCTGTTAAATACAGACATTAGTCATATAACTCCACTACCGAGAGAAAAATTATGGGCTTGATATGAGGATAGATGTATGTGACTGGCACACAGACAATGATTTTGTCTGTAAGCAAGTTATATCACAGCCTGTTTTCTTCAGATAAAAATATTAAATGATGCAATGAAGTCTGCCTTATAAATTTTATAATATATGATGATATACATTTAAACAGCCCAATATATCTCCTATCCCACGACAATAACAAAACCTTATTTGTCTTATCTATTGTTTTTCTTACCTATAACATTCTCAGTCCTTACACATGACATGAATTAACACACTATTCTCAATTCAATGACCAACTTATAATAAACAACAACCACACTGGCCAGTCGAGCTGCATAACAATCATAGCAAGTTTACTCCCCTCCCTCTTTCTGTTATTAAGGTCTCAGTGCTTTGAATACAATGAAAGTATTTGCTCTGATAAACGTCTACTCACAAATGATGGCTAGTGTTAATTGCCAACCTGACAGTCAACCCATGACACTTGCCTAAGGTATGTTTGTGGAATTGTCTCCATTACATTAATTGAAGTGGGGGGATCTTTCCATTATGGGTAGGACTATTCTCTAGGCAGGGGATTCTGGACTCTATGAAAATAGGGAAAGCTAGCTGAGCAATGACATACATGCATTTATTGCTGTTTCTGATTATGGATATGATAATACCAGCTCCATCAAGCTCTAGCTGCTGTGAATTTCCACATAATGATAGATTGCAACCTGGAACTGAGAGCTAAAATAAATCCTCTACAATGCTTGTAATAGATTTGTAATCCATCATACACATTATTATTTTAAAACACATTTATATTTAACACTACCTAAGATTTCATTTTAGAAAAGCATTTAGGGGTAGGGAGATACATTGTAAATATTAGCTAATACTATTGCTTAGCAGAAAGTATTTGTAAAGTGCCTACAAGTATTTGGCACAATGAAAACTACTTCATAGTCATTCTCATTTATCATTCTAACTTCCTGAAGTAGGTATTATTATAGCCAGTTGAACAGATGTGAGAATTAGGCTAAAAAACAAGTCATGGTTGCTGATTTGAAAAAATAATATTAATTCTTAATTATTGTATTTACGTTGATTATTAGTTATTAGCTTCTTTCTAATTAACTTCCCTTTGTATTGTTTTGTCTGCATTATACTGTGTTAGATAACACAATTAACAACATAGTATAACAAAGTTAAATCACATCTTTGAGCGTTTTGCAATTTAAAATATTATTTGGAATATGCCTTTCTCCAAAAGCTTATGACAATTTTAGCAACAAAAGGGCAATACTACTATATTTAGAAGATGATGGGTAACCACTTCATAAAGGGCTTTTTTTTGAATATTTATTCCAAAGGATTTCATATTTTTACTTCTAGAAGCAAAAAGTAAAAACTTCTTAAAATATATGCCAAATAAAATGAGAGGCTGATACTCCATGGCAGTCCAGTGGTTAGGATTCAGTACTTTCTAAAATAAATCTAAAGGAATATTCAAGAACAATGAATAATATGGCTACTTTTTTGGATTGTTACAAGCTACCCAAGATTGTGACAAAGAATTAATGTCTAAATAACAGTGGAAAAGGAATAATTATAATGATAAACAATTTTAAAATAAGTAGTTTTAGTTATTTTTCTACTTGTTGGTTTATATTAATATCAAATATAAATTAATATAACTAATATTTTGTAATCTTAGAGTATGGAGTAACCCCCACCAGGTATATTTTATGAATTAGCTTCTCTATCTTAATATAAAAATTCTAAGGGGGAAAAGAACTTGGAAGAATATATTTGGTATAATATGATTTCTTGTCTTCTTTGATACATTTAAAAATAGCTTTCAAAAGTTTAAGTTCACCAATATTTTTTCTATGATATTCAAGTCAAATGATAAAAAGATTTAAACACATCTCTTCAGTTTTGACATAGAACAAAAGGTAATCATATGGTAGTAGAATTCATTTTATCTTCTGATCTGAACTACCCTCAAGGTTTATCTTTGTGGCCATCTTAGAATCTTTTTTTTTAACTTTATTTTATTATTACGAACAAATAAATCACACTTTCTATCCTTGTATATCCTTATTCAAGGTTCCTTCCCCCTCCCACCACATCAGGTCATTCTCTCTTCTCCACAACTCCCCATTGCTTCGCTGGGCAGGCTGCAGACAGTCCTAAGGTTCCAAGGTCCCAATATTGCTTAGGCACCACTCCTGGCAGATCCAGTTTTCTACCCCCAACCTCAAGTCTGAGTCAGGTGTTCCTCTAGGGGGAGTAGGATCCAAGGAGTCAGTCCAAGGTGTTTCTGATCCCAAGCTGTTCAGTGGTTTTGGTTTGCAGCTTGGGCATGCTTTGCTTTTTTCTTGTTTGTTTGTTTGTTTGTTTAGAGTCCACTAATGAGTGAGTACATCCCTTGCTTATCTTTCTGGGTTTGTGATACCTCGCTCGGAAGGATATTCTCCAAATCCATCCATTTGCCTGCAAATTTTAGAATATCAGTTTTTCTTACTGCTGAGTAGTATTCCATTGTGTAGATGTACCACAGTTTGTTAATCCATGCTTCAGTTGAGGGGCATCTAGGCTGTTTCCAGGTTCTTGTTATTACAAATAATGCTGCTATGAACATAGTTGAGCTAATGCCTTTGGAGTGTGACTATGCATCTTTAGGGTATACACCCAGAAGTGATATTGCTGGGTCCTTGGGGAGATTGATTCTCAATTTTCTGAGAAACCATCATACTGCATTCCAAAGTGGCTGAACAAGCTTACACTCCCACCAATAATGGAGAAGTGTTCCCCTTGCTCAGCATCCTCTCCAGCATAGGCTGTCATTTGTGTCTCTTATTTTAGCCAATTTAACAGGTGTCAGGTGGTATCTCAAAGCTGTTTTGACTTGCCATCTTAGAATCTTACCCACCATAGATACAAATGGAAAATTATCAAGAGAAAGTCACTGAAAAAATATGCCATTACTGAGTCACAAAATTGGCTTTCTGTTCTCATAGAAGGATAGCTACATGAGACTGATAGTTTGGGACTTAATCTCAGCTTACAACTTCCTAGCTGCATGATATTGGGTAAATTCCTTAATCCTTCTATTGTCTAAGTTCTGTCATATACAAATCTTAATTTTAAAAACCAGTCCCATTTAAAAAGTCAGTCCCTACTTCACTGCATTAGGGTAGAGTCACAGTCCAAGCTAGAAACCAGAACTAGATTTATTTTATTTACCTGCTTTCTGTGGTTGGGAAGTAGTGCTCTGCAAGTTTGTGGTGGGTCTTTAAGCAGATAATACTCAATAGAACAGTAGTTTTCAACCTGTGGGTCATGAACACTTTAGTCGAATGACCCTTTCACAGGGCTCAATCACATAAGATATCTTAAATATCAGATATTTATATTATGATTTATAACAGTAGCAAAATTACAGTTATGAAGTACCAACAAAAATAATTTTATGTTTGGTCGCCAAAACATAAGAAACTGTATTAAACAAGAGGGTACTGTTTTCTAGGCTGAAGAATGACAACAATTTAGATTTATCAGTGAGTGAACTCAAGAGGTGAAAAAGGTAATATAATTGTGCTTTGGGAATTAGATTCTGGATGAGCTCATTCAGTTAGCGACTACATTTTGTGTGTGTGTGTGTGTGTGTGTGTGTGTGTAATTTTTAGGTAAATAAGGACCAAACAGCTAAAATCTCTGAGCAATATTCCTACATACACTCAAGAAATTTGAAGGTGGCCTGTATGGTTTTCCAAAGGTAAGTGCTACCCATACTGTGACAGAAATTTATTTTCAGGCCTAAATTCATCCTCCAGTGCCTTTTCTACAGTAATGGACTGGATGTTTAGGCATTTCACCCTTTACATTGGGCACAATGTTCTATTTTTTATCAGTAGAGGGCACTGCAGGGACATTGCAGGGCAGAAAGAAGGCTTCTCTTCCAGGTTCTCATGGGCTATACATTAAATTTTCTTGTTTACAATTTAGGGTCTACGAGAGAAACTCACTTTTTTTGAAGACTCCAGGTAATGTTCTGCTCCAGCCATATATCTAGACCATCTATGCAAATCTTTCAACAACTCTGCAGTTGTCTAGGTTCAAATTCTGTCGTCTTAAGGCTATCTTAATATGCTCTCTTGAACTATAGCAGCACCCAGAATCTTTCTGGGAGACCTCCCATCATCTTCATCTTTTTACATTATGAAAAATTCTCTCTCCAGTTCTGGCATATGTGGGCTAGCTCTGATCTAAACAAATCTATGACACTGCAATCACAACTTCTAAGCCCTGGTGGAAGGTGCTCTGCCTGGATAAGGAGTCTTTTCCTGGGTACTCATATCTTTTAGGCTTTAGGAATGGTTTAGAATTCCTTTACATCATAACAGATATTCCTAATGTGAGCTAATAATTATTTGTATCAAGTTTCCCTTGTTTAAGTTACTGTGAAGTTTCCATTTTTATACTGATTCAATTATCTTGAAAATTAACTTTACAATAATTTGGCTGTACTTTTAAAAATCCAGTCTCTTTGATCGCATACAGAATGAATGGTACCAGATAAAGATTATTCTCGAATTTATCACTTTATGTTACCACTTGTTTTCCCATGATTTGGTGAGTTAATCTTTAAATAGCAGTGGCATTTAGACATAAGAAATTACAGCTAGTCCAATCCCTCAAGTTAATTAGAAAGGCTAATTTAAGCTTGTTCACAGATAGTGTCAAGCTGGAGTCAGGACACCATTTTTGAACCTTTCATCAGTGCCCTTTCTACTACATTTATGTTAGCACTCAATATAAACAAATATGTTAGCACTCAATATAAACAAATACTCTATGAGGACAAAGATTTATTCCGTGATATGTAATATGTTCAGCAAATATAACATCACCAAGATCACTTATATAAATACACTACTGGCTCATACACTGTTTATAAACATCATAAAAAGAAATAATACCAAGTTATCTTCTTTATGTAGGTTGCATTCTTTTTGATTTTTATTTTATGCTTTTTAGAATATAAGTTTCTCCTTTTGTCTTAGGAAAGACAAACATTCTCTACTTCTATCATATTATACTTGCATTTTTCCTTTGAACTTTGGTATGGATAACAGTTACAGAGAAGTTAATTTTTATAGAATTAAATTAAATTAAATTAATTAAATTAAATTTTTAACATTTATTTTTCTTTTATGTATATGAGTGTTTTGCTTGTATGCTTGTATGCCTGAGAAATATGAATGTGCCTGATGCCTGAGAAGGCCAGAAGAGGGTATTGAATCCCCTGAAACTAGCGTTATAGATGATTGGGAACTACAATGCTAGAAACTGAACCCAAATCCTCTGCAAGAGTAGTTAAGTGCTCTTAACTGTTCAGTCATCACTTCATCCCAGAGAGATTAATTTATAGTTAAAATAGTTTCTAATGTTACCAATAACCAAAGTGTCAAAATCAATAAAACACTCTAGAAATGATTTTCTGGCTCAGTAATAGTGTTACCATACATCTTTAGGGTGACTACAAGGGGTGAATTGGGCCAAGTTAGCACGATTACATTAACTGTAATCTATGTCAAGCAGCATCTGAGTGCTTTTCATCTAGAAAATTAAATATTAGGAATCATTAATAAGAATAACTATAACTTATATGCCTAAATGTAACAGTCACAATGAAATTTCAAGCATACAAAAACTCAATTTACATTTGGAAAAAGATAGTAGCTTTAAGAGAGGATTCTGGGTTATAAGTGGTAAGAGCTGCCTTTTTACAGAACAGAGAACTTTTGAAGATCAATATAAAAAATTGTATGCATTTGAAAGTCATTAGCATTCTACTGAATTCAATAAAGTTCTAAAAATTAAATATGGTCACTTTAACTATATTATGGGACATGATGCTACAGGAGTACTTCAATAAACTTTAAGGTTTGGGACAATTAGTAGAGGAAAGCTGTTATATAATTCATTATATCAATGTTAGGACAAAGACTAAAATGAGCTCTTCACTATTTTTGTCAGGCTCCTCTCTTATATCCAACTGTTGGCCTTATGTACCCTAGACAGCAGAGAATGCACAAGAATCTCAGATCAAATAGATTTTTAGAAAAATTAATAAGCAGATATTAAAAATTATACAAAATGTTTAGGAAGTGAAACAAATACCTAACATGCAGAAAGCAGTTAAATTACCACAGCTTGTTAATCTATTCCTCAGTTGAGGGGCATCTGGATTGTTTCCAGGTTCTTGCTACTATGAATAATGTTGCTATGAACATAGTTGAGCTAGTGCTTTTGGGGTGTGAATGTGTGTCTTTAGGGTATATACCCAATAGTGGTAGTGCTGGATCCTTGGGGAGAGTGATACCCAGTTTTCTGAGAAACCTCCATACTGCATTCCAGAGTGGCTGAGCCAGTTTACATTCCCATCAAGAATGAAGGAGTGTTCCCCTTGCTCTGCATCCTCTCCAGCATAGGGTATCTGTGTTTTATGATCTTAGTCATTCTGACAGGTGTAAGTTAGTATCTCAAAGTTGTTTTGATTTGCATTTCTGTGATGTCTAAAGATGTTGAACATTTTTTCAAGTGCCTTTCTGTCATTTGTAATTCTTCTGCTGAGAATTCCCTTTTTAGTTCTGAACCCAATTTTTAATTGGGTTATTAAGAGTTTGGGGCTCTAGTTTCTTGAGATTTCATGGGTGCACCTTCCCTATCATATTTAGAAGTCACTATTTAGGGGCAGGTATCCTGCTTCACTGGTTCTTACAATATTTCCACCCTCTCCTCAATGATTTCATTTGATCTTAGGAGTAGAGGCTGCATGAAGTTCTTACCTGATCATAAAAAATTTCTGTCATTTCATGAAACTTAACATAACAATTCTGTTTAAACTTATTCATGCATAAATGAGAGGTTATAGTAATTTTTTCCTGAGGACAAAAATGAGTTAGTTGTATATAGCACTCAAAGTAATGACAAAAGCAAATTGTAAAATACCATGTAAATACTAGAATTAATGTTTCTGAGACTTGAAAGCATGTCAAACTAGCTTTCCTTTTAAAAAGGATTTGGTACTATACATGTATAGCAATAAATTAATTCCATTCTATTTTCATGAAGGTTCCTATCAGCACACGAATATGCTAAAAGTATGTATGAATAGATAGAAAACACATTTTGTTGCTGCTTTATAAAAATAATATATGAGAATGACTGCTTCTGATGAGTACTATTAGCTGTTTTAATTTAATATGCAGTGTGGAGATTGTCACTTTAAAAATGCATAAAACAGAATATACACATTATCTTTTGAGAGTCAATTAAAACTGTCATTTAAAAATAATTAGTACTTTTATGAATTTTTTTGTTCTTAATTATCTCACCTGTATTTGTTAGTCATGTATTCTTTATCATCCTACACTTGCTATTCTGGAATTAGGCTTATTTTGTTTCACTTATTTAATAATCT
>PVIH01010586.1:62364-74370 GCA_004025045.1 Sigmodon hispidus
AAAAAAAAAAAAAAAAAAAAAAAAAAACATGGCATACCAAGTTGAGGAAGGACAAAGCTCCTCCCACTGCATCAAGGCTGGGTGAGGCACCCCTACATGGGGAATAGGTGCCAAAAAGCCAGCTCATGCACCAGGGACAGATCCAATCCCACTGCTAGGGGCCTCAAACAGACCAAGCTATATAACTATCACCCACATGTAGGTTCCATGCAGGTTCCCTAGCTGTCAGTCTAGACTCCATGAGCTTCCAGAAGCTCAGATCAGCTGTCTATGCAGCTTTTCTCATCAAGATCTTGATCCCCTTTGTTTATATAACCCTTTACCCCTATCTCCAAATGAACTAGATCTCTGTATTTGCTTCCATCAGTTATTGGATGAAAGTTCTGTGATGACAATTAGGTTAGTCACCAATCTGATTACAGAAGGCCTGTTTAGGCACTCTCTCTACTATTGCTAGGAGTCTTAGCTGGGGTCATCCTTGTGAATTACGAAGAGTTTCTCTGGCACAAAATTTTTTAAAAAATATTTGTAGTTTTTCATCCACTGTATTCTGGAAATGAATTCATTCATTCATTCATTCATATTCTCATTCTCTCTCCCTTCCCCCTTCTCATTTAAGACAGAGTCTCAATATCTAGCCCAGGTTGACCTGGAGCTCATGATTCTCTTGCCTCAATTTCTCAAGTGCTGAGATTACGAACAAACACCACCAAACTGAGCTTTTTTTCCTCTAGTCCCTCTGGTTAAATGAATGCAGGGTTACTTCTTGCTATTATAATTATGAAATATTAGCATGATAGTATCTTGAAATACTTTTCCTTCTAATACATTTTCTGGCTTTGATGAATATCCAAATTTCTAGTCCAAATTTATTCTATTATACTTTTATTATTGCTTTCTTTCTTAGTTTATCCTTTAAAACCGTTGGCATTTGCCATTTTCTGAATATGTAAGCATCTTAGTACTGTACTATTAAAGTCTACTTTATGACTCACTCTCAAATTTTCTTTAATATTGATTTTCATTCTAGTGATTTTAGTGTGGTCTTACTTGTATTTCTGTTTTGTTAATTTGAATGTAACTATTTTCTTAGCTCCCTTGGTCTCTGCTTACAGTAGACCTACCTTCTTTATATCTTTTTTAAATTGGCAAAATTCTTTTACTCCTACAGTTGACATTGAACAGGTTTAAGAAGCCTACTTCATGAGGCAGAGTTATTTTAATAGTGTAGTTAGTATATTACATCATATTTTTTTCTCTTTCTGTGTTTTAAAACTAATCCTTACATACTGACCTAATTTAAGAAAAGACAACTCATAACTGTACACAGCTCTCTGAGTTTTCCTAGGTATGTTAAAGGTACAATGATACCTGTATTTCTTTATGGAATTCCTAATTTATTGTAGCTTTCCACACAGGATCATTTGCTTCCTCTTAATAACTGCCTCCCTTCTCATCCAGAGAAAAGAAGATCTATTCTATTACAAACATCTTCAACTCATTTTCTTCAATGTAAATATAGTCAACCAATTGCTATACTATAGTATCATTTGAATTTTTTGTTACTCATACTTTTTTTTTTAAAGAAAGGGTCTCACTTCTGGTGTGTATGGGAACTCACTATGCAGACGAGGCTAGTGGACTAGTAGAGACAGAGACTCTGCCTCTGCCTTCCAAGTATTGGGGTTAAAGGTGTAAACCACCATGCTCATCTCTACTTATGTAAATCTTGGTTTCAATCACACCAGAATATTTTATGTAATCCAAAATACTATAAAATCTGAATTGCCATTCAGAGAATGTTTGCTTCTTAAAGAAACATATTTTTTTTTCAAGACTTTAGTTACTTAACATTCATTTAGTGGGAAAAAGATGGGAAGTGGAATGATAACATGATATAGAATTGCATTCTGGGCTGAACTGAGGAGCTGATGCTATAAATGTCTCCATCATCATCAGAAATTTCTAACTAGCTAGGGTGTAGAGTTTTACTAAGGAAACACTGCATTTATTTTGAAAGTTTTAAAGTATTATTTAATCTTGTCACTCATTGTAATAGCAAGTACTTTATAATTTGACATGTGAACAAGAGGTGAATAGAATTTACTACTAATATAAGTTCAATTTACTAATAATGTAGGTTCATCATTAGAAATTTATAAAAGAAATAAGTTAATTTAACATACAAGTTTTTATTTATTTTAGTTTAAAATAAAATTTCAAACATTTTATAATCTGAAAGTACTTATTTTCTTAACAAAACTAATCAAAATTAGACAGAACATTTTATAAAAGAGTAATCTCACAGTATTCCTTTATCTTTAAATTAATTTCTGTTTGGGTAGGTGAGGAGGATCGGGGAGGAGTTGGGGGAGGTAAACAAGATGATATATTGTAGGTAAAATTAAAAATCATATTAAAATTAAAAAATTCATTTCTGTTGTCCTGAATTTTTATCAGAAATAAAATTTATTTTCATAGCCTTTTATCAATTACTATATTGCATTTTAATTACTTTATAGACAATTATTCATTGTTTAGAAATATGTATTTCCCCTACTAGAAATATTCTTCCTCTTAACCAAATTACATCAACAGATGTGAAAATATATATCATATTTACAATAGGCAAAAAACAAAAAGCAAAGAGAAATCAAGGCTATTAATGAGAACCTAAAATGAAGCTAATATATAAAATGGGTACAACTATGAATGACTTCAGTCTTATGTTTCTAGTAGCCAATACTTGAGGGAAATTAAATATAAGTGTTTTGATACAAATGAGAAATTATTCCTGAAAAACTGCACGAAGAAAAAATTATGATACATACACTGACCTCAATAAAAGCCATGAGGTAAACACAATGAAGAACCTATAACACCAAGTCCAAGTTTAATTAAGTAAATTCAACAGTTCAGGAGGAATAGTCATTGCTGCACAAAATTCAGTGTCAATGAAACAGTCACTCAAACAAAATAAATATAGGATGTGAAGGAGATTCACAATTTTCATAAAAACTGAAACAAAACGCATAGCTAATTAGTACCCTGAATTCCCCAAAAATCAATAAAGTTTACAAGGTCTCAGGGAACTCAAATTGAGAGTAACTACCAGATCCAAAGAGCATTGACCTTTGTACCAGATTTATGTTTAAATTCAGCACTTAAATATTTTTATTTTTAATATCTGCAACCCACAGTTTTACCTACAGGAAAATTATGATTAAATGAGATATGGGTTGGCTATATCTTATAAAAATACTTTGGAACAAAGTATGTTTTAGAGTACGGATTTTTGTTATAGAAAATTTGCACACACATGATGGAACAACTTGGGAATGTGATCCAAGTCTAGACACCAAGTTCATGTGTTTCTTATATATATCATACATGACAATTTTATATGTTACTTCAGATACTCTTGCTGAATGTTATATACAAGAGTCATCAGAAAATAATGGTGTCAACATCGTAGCAACTGACAAGAACAATCTGTGGTAATTTGACGCCACCATCATTGCTTACTCTAAATGTATATGATACCAAAAAGCAGTCATTGTTGTGTAGTTAGTCACATATAAGTACAATAGTAAAGCTAAGATGAATCATTGTTCAGAGTAACTGACACAATTAGCATCATCAAAATACTTATATCTACTTTTATCCAGTAGCAGCAATAAGCAAATATAGACTTTTGATCTTTATATATGATGTGTCATGATTAAAGGACTATTGATAAAGATGTCTGTTTGTATTAGCTAAGAAGAAAGATGACACTTTATTACACTTTCTCATGTTGTGGTGACTGCCAACCATAAAACTAATTTCATTGCTACTTTATAACTGTTAATTTGGTACTGTTATAAACTGTAATATAAATATCTGTGTTTTTTGATAGTTTCTACTCAGCCCCAGTAAGGTGATGACCCACAGATTGAGGGGCACTGGATTTGGCATAGTTACAGGATGAGGAGCAGGTCTCCTAGGTATAATGGAACACTGTACTAAATACTTTAAAAAATGTTTCTTGCAGAGTCATCTACCCAATTCAAACCTGATTGTCTCAGAAGTCTCTTCTTAATCTTATAAACTATTATCATTTCTTGTTGTGTTATAAATGAACATTTCTGAATTCTTCCAATAAGCCCATTATGTTTTCACTGTGTCAACAATAGGTACTTCCTCTACTATATTAAAAATACCATCTTCATTGTAGTTATTATCATGATCACCTGTGGATATTTGTTAGGTATTTAATAAATCCTGGGATATCAGAGAGATTACACAGTCAAATTCTAGGCAAACAGCTCAGAAAATTCTTGATCCTTGAATACAAGCACAAACAGCTGAGAGTCGATCACACACACCTTTAATCCCAGCACAGGGAAAACCAAAAGTGGTGACCTAGACCCTTAATCTCCTAACTCCAGAGAGAGAACTTCTTCTGTTTCTGTGAGTTCAAAGTTACACACCTTTAATCCTAATCTGGATGGGATAAGGTATATAAGGGCTCTAGAAACACAGCAGAGGAAGAAGCAGGACTGGCAGAAGCAACCAGGAGCAAGGATGAGGAAGTTGCAAGACAGCTGAGTAAGAATTGACTGTGGTGCTTCCTCTCTCTGATATTTCAGCCTTCCCCTGATATTTGGCTCTGAGTCTTATTTTATACAACCGAATTCGTACAACTACAATCACCTTGATTGCCAACCATTTTTGATAATTTTACTACCAGCCAATGTATGAACAACTGGAGCCTCAATATGTTATAACCTTTGTTATCAAATTAAATGTATATTTCATTTCCCTATAAGCAGCTTTATCACACCAAATCTTTAAAACTTTAATGCTGAATCTTGCTTTAAACTTTTGCAATTACACAGTTTGCTTTAAGTTTCAATTCACTGAGGTAGAGCTGTCCTTACTTCATCATGATCACCACATTAAGTTGAAAATGTTGATTACAATGTAGTAAGTCCACTATTCAAATACACAACTTAGATTACTAGTTTCTAATTTGTGTTCAGTGTCTTAATATAGTACTTCAACAGTTCATTCTTTTGTGTCTTTATATCATACATAGTGGTCATTCCAATTCCACATTCTATGGTGAGAAGTTTCATACTTACACTGGGTCTAATTTCTTCAACATTTTACTTTCTGTATTATAGATAAATATATCTTTATCGTTTTTCCCTGTGACATAAAGAGATTATCTACAGATATTTTGGGATATATTTTAAACAATACCTTTATATTACAGAGAGATTAAACAAAATTAAATAAAGAAATAAACCACAATAAGTAATGTACATAGGTCTTATGCAGAACCTACAGCTGGCCCCCATTCATGCCATTTCATTGTTCTTTACAGAGGTTCTTGCACTAAGTACAAAAGAAAGATATATCAGAACTTGGGTTGCAGTCTGAGACAGAGACTTCTTTTCCTTGGTGATATTAGATTAGTTGTGTTGTGAGCATGAATTTCGACTGTGCCCCATCATAAAAGGCCAGGTATGAAATTTTCCACTTACATTATTGGTGGCTTTATATATGTGGTCAAAAATTTACATTTTGGAGCTGGTGAGATGTCCCAGTGAGAAAAAGTATTTGCTGCTAAGCCTGATGACCCGAATTTGAACTCTGGAACACACACTATAGGAGAGAACCCACTTCCACATGTTTCCTCTGAAGTACACATGTGTGTGCTACATGTATATGTGGACACAAGAGTTTTATATTTTAAATGAACTTCAGAATTACTACTCAACCTGTAATATGCTTACAGAGCTTAAACTAATGCTTGAAATATATATATATCTTATATAATTATTTCTTCCTGTTCTCAGAGTCTATGGATAGTAGTACATAAAAAGAGTTGGGGATAACTATTTCTTCTTCCTAGACTAAAATAAAAAGAGTACATCAGTCATTCTTTCCTGAGACCTCTCTAAATAAATGACAAAGATCATCACTGCTACAAATGAGAGGATATGCCTAACTCAAGCATTGCTGCAATTTCTAGTTTATATCCCATTTATTTAAGCAAGATATTTTATATGTATCACTCTAGAAATGTAAGTTTTTGTGAGCATTCTAATAATCAATAAGCTCCAAAATCATAAACAGAAAGAATAAAAATGTGTAGGCATATGGATCTTTATAATTACTACATAATAACTACAGAGGTGCCATGTTCTCTCAGCAGATGTAAAGAAGACATTAACACAGGTTAATTAACATCATTCATTAGAAAATAGATTTACAAAAAGTAAAGAAGAAGTTCACTATCAAGAAATACCTGAGTATAATATAACCATATTTTACGTCTCATAATAGAATATCAGTAAACTTCTAATGCAATTCCAAATTGTCCTCTGATCTCTACTGTGGGAAATATTCATACCCCCCCAACATCAACAAAATAAATAGATGTAAAAAAATAACCAAAGAAATTAATGGTTTTAACAAATACTGACAAGTTGCTAGTTAGAAATATGGTTGTTGAGTATAAGATCAGAGCAACGAAGTTTGATTATCTTAGAAAATATTTCATTCAAATAAATAGAGTGATAAATTATTCCCATTATAGAAGAAAATACCTTATTCAGATATATATGTATATATATATATAAAATCATAAGTTACTGAGAAAACTTCTTTCCAATTCTATTTTAAAGATAATTTTATTTTAATCAAATCATGCCTCCTCATTTTTCTATTAGCTAAAACAAGATGTCTATAACTAAAATATTTTGGTACTTTTATAGGTTTCTTAAAATATATATTTAACTAATGTAGGTTAGCAGATCTTTTTTATTATAGATTACTATCTACAAGCTATAGTCTTTTAATTGCTAGCTAAGTATGGTCTAATGGAGATAAAAATACATTCAAATCTACTTACCACGTGAAGAATTTTATTCTCAGTTTCATATACAGTACAGTCCTGGAAATGAGAACAAATAATATGTTCAAAAAATGTTATCCATTATGAAGTATGAGTTTAGAATTAAATTAAGAAAACTTCTAGACATTAAAGTAAAAAAAAATAAGAATAGGACAGATTCTGGAAATTTTAATTTTTTTAGCCAAGTACAACAAATGGTAAGGTTAGATGGTCAGTTATTTTGCCTTAAGGATATTTTATCATTTGACTAACTTTAAGAACATACAACAAAGGGCAAGAAATGTTGACTACTCTTTGAAACAATTAAAAATTATTAAATATTTTCTCTCTAAAATTTTACTCATGATAAATGAATCTGTCAAAACATCTCCAAGATTTTAAGCATTGTTTTATTACAGGTCAGATCATTAAAAATATTAGCATTAATTTCAATATTCATATCAATTCTCATACTTTTATATTTTCACTACTAAAACTGCTAAATCTACTTTATATTATATATTTTAAAATAACAGATTTATAGTTCTTACATAAATTTGAATCTCTGGATTTGTAAAAAATTATTTTATTAATTTTTCTTATTTAAAAAGTCTTTTTTTCCGCCATGTATTCCCCTGCTTGCCCTCCCTTCCCTCCTCCTAATACCTCCTAGTCCACCTTTAGCAGCTCCCAACCCAATTCCCTTCCTCTCTACAAAAGGGGCAACAAGTCCCAAGGTGGGTCAGCTCAGTCTGCCATATCCACTCCAGGCAGGTCTGATTCCCTCATCCCAATATCAAGACTGGGAAAACTAAGTATATTTTTAACTCAACTGTTTGTTAACCAATAAGCCACAATATGAAAAGATGACTTTTGCTTACAAATATACTACTTGTCATTTTCTTCAAGAAATTTGTAAACTGGCCATAGACATAATATGTATTAATAGTGACCCAATAAGAGTGATCTGAGAATTAAGAAAATAAAATAAGATCAACTGCTTGGCTCAGAGAGTGACATAAATATACTGTTGTTGCAATACATTATTATTCTTTGGCATCATTATTTTAATTTTTTAAAAAAATCTATTACTTTTACTTTAAAACCCAAAATTAACTATTACTTGATACATTACCCCAAAATCCACATTGTATGATATTATATATTTTAAAGAATTTTTTTCCTCTTTTATTTTGAAAAAGAAAATCTATATTTTATAATATTATTTAAGTATAATACTTTCTTCAGGTAATCTTCAGGTACATATTCATAGCTAAGGCACTTACTTACTAACTGGGGGCAATATATATATTTATCTATATAAAAATTTATATATATATAAATCTTGTTATATTACACAGGCTGGCCTTAAGCTTGTACTTCTTTCTTTACCTCAATTCTTTGAGTAGCTATAACTAAAGTCATGATATCATACCTGGCATATTAGGGCAGGGTTTTATGAAGTAAAGTCGGATGAGATTCATTTCAGAATCTAAGGGGAATACTTAGGATTGAGTCTCATGTCCCAAAGGAGAAAAGTATGTCTACAAACACAGTCATTTCAGTGTCTGTATATATTTAAAACAAAGTCATCTCTTAATAACGAATTATAAATTATGTGTACAAAGAAACCTAGGTCAGGATAAGATATTTATGTAAGAAAGATGAACTTAGCATATTGTCTGAATTTGGAAAAATTCAATGTTACAGAAATTATTTTTGAACACAACTATATTGAGAAGAGATAGTTTAGAAAAAGTTGGGAGATTGCCTAGACTCCCGATGCTGTTTCTTCAGCTGGTTTCAGGAGCAATGGATTTAAATTTCATCATTTATCTAGCATCCCAGAACCAAAGGCTATTATTAAACAGTGAAATTTCAAAGGGAATCTCCATAAGAAAGTAAATATTATTTAAATGATACTAAATGATGACTACTAGAGACATAATAATGTTCAAGATAATAATGTAACATCAGACCTAAGGTGGACAAAACACAAGGAACTGTTAAAATAATCTTAATAGTGTTTATAGCAACCATTGCTTGTTAGAAATAGTATTAATGTGCTAAATCTGTTCTGTATGCTTTATAAGACAGAAAAAAGTTATGTATTACTCTGCTATGTCTGTATCATTAATAATTATTATTTTAGCAAGGGAGAAAGCAGATATATACAAATTATTAAGGAAGTAATCTAAGCTCACTTAGAAGGCATAGGAACCAAGAACAACTTAGAAAAAAATTTTCAGTTCTGTGGTCTTGTTATACCATTTCCCAAGCCTTCCTGGAAAGTGGTTAATTCCAAAACAGATTAGAAATATAAACAATAAGACTGGACTATATTTTGATTTAAGATAGGACTATATTTTGATTTAAGATAGAATAAAACTATATATATAACATGACTAGTACTGAGCTAGGAGTTAATATGAAGAGATTCCTACTTCCTAAAGAGAATAATCTGAGTACATAAGAAGTACATAGTACTATTGTACAATGGATAAAAACACACTAAATACTATGAAATATTATTTACATTAATCTGTCTAATACTTTAATATAAAACGTAAAAATTACTAGTGGTGATTTAAAAATATCTTTAGTAAAATAGTCTAGTGATATTATAAATACTGAACTGAATAGATAATGTAGGATAGATGTCTTTTCCTCTTGAATGAGCAACTAATAATCTATTATGTGAGTCACACAAAAATGAATAAAATATGGTGTTATGGTTAAATTGTCACCTGGTCATGACTTACAATTACCTGGGAAGAGAATCTCAAGTACAGATTGTCTACATTTGGGCTGGCCTGAGGCTGAGTCTAGAGGGTTGTCTTAAGTTAATATAGAAAGACCTAGTTCTCTGTGGTTGGTGCCATTTCTTAGGCAAGGTTCTTTAATGATGTACAAATGGAAACAATGAGCTGAGCACAAACAAGCAAGCAAAGAAGTATGCATGCATTCATTTCTCTACTTTTTACTGTGAATTTGATGTCGTCAGCTGGTTGAAGTTTCTGTCTTGGCTTCCTCATCATGATGGACTGTAGCTGGAATTATTACATGAACTAAGCCCCATTCTCCCCTAAGTTGCTTCATGGTCAGGTATTTTATTATAGCAACAGAAGTAAAACCAAATCACATAGCATTTGCATAGATGTGCCAAAAAAATAACTAAAAAGGAATCCACAGTTTTCATGACTGTTAAAGGTTAGTGTCTTTAAAAGGATAAAAGCCACAAAATTATTTGAAGGGGTGATTATTTTTTTGATTTTTTTATTTATTTGTGAATAAAGTCTGATTTTTTTATCCATGTATCCCCTTGTTCTAACTCCCTTCCCCCTCCCATCCTCCTAGTCACTCTCTCTTCTCCTCATCTCCTTATCTCTTCCCCAGCAAGGGAAGGAAGTTCCAAGGTCCCAAGGTAGCTTAGTTCAGCATTCACTCCAGGCTAATCTGCTTTCCTCACCCCAACATCAAGACTGGGTCAGGTGTTCCTCTGGAGGGAATGGGCTCCAAGGTGCTTCAGATCCCAAGATATTCAGTGGTTGTGGTTTGCAGCTTGGGTGTGCTTTGTTTTTTATTTAAAGTCTCCTGTTTCTCTTTCTGGGATTGTAGTACCATGCTCAGGAGGATAGTCTCCAAATCCATCCATTTGCCCACAAATTTTAGGTTATCATTTTTTTCTAATTGCTGAGTAGTACTCCATTGTGTAGGTGGTCCACAGTTTGTTAATCCACTCTTCAGTTGAGGGGCATCTAGGCTGTTTCTAGGTTCTTGCTATTACAAATAATGCTGCTATGAACATAGTTGAGCTAACGCTTTTGGGGTGTGAATGTGCATCTTTAGGGTAAATGCCCAATAGTGGTATGGTATTGCTGCGTGCTTGGGGAGATTGATTTCCAGTTTTCTGAGAAACCTCCATACTACATTCCAGTGGCTGAACAAGCTGATGCTCCCATCAACAATGGAGGAGTGTTCCTCTTGCTTTGCAACCTCTCCAGCACAGGCTGTCATCTGTGTCTTTAATTTTACCCATTTCCGATAGGTATAAGGTGGTATCTCAAAGTTGTTTGATTTGCATTTCTTTGATGGCTAAAGATGTTGAACACGTTTTCTTTTTTTTTCTTCCTTCTTTATTTTGTATTTATAAAAAAAACAGTAAAAAGAATTTAAAATGCGGAAGAGTTAACAATAACTATACAGAGGATAAGAATCATAAGCATGGCTTATCAAGGGTGGAAATGCAAATAGATTGCTACACATATATTTTCTTTGTGTTCAGCTTTCCATCTGAATTTTTTTTTCCATCCCTGTATATCCTTATTCAAGGTCTCTTCCCCCTCCCACCACATCTGGTCATTTTTCTTCTCTGCAACTCCCAATCCCCTCCCTAGGCAGGGAGCAGACAGTCCTATGGTCCCACTGACCCAATAATGCTTGGATCAGTCTTCACTCCTGGCCAAATCCAGTTTTTTCCCCCCTCCCACAAGAGTGAGTCAGGTGTTCCTATAGTTGGACTGGGATTTGAAGGGTCAGTACTTCCTGAGGTTCTTTTGTTGAGTAAAATTGTTTTGGCAATCCTGGCTTTCCTGTTATTCCAAATGAAATTGAGTATTGTTCTTTCAAGGTCCAAAAAATATTGTGTTGGGATTTTGATAGGCAGTGCATTGAATCTGTAGATTGCCTTTGGTAGAATTGCCATTTTTACCTTGTTGATCCTACCAATCCAGGAACATGGGAGAGCTTTCCATTTTCTGATATCCTCTTCAAATTCTTTCTTCAGTGATTTAAAATTTTTGTCAAATAGGTCTGTTACTTCTTTGGTTATAGTTACTCCAAGGTATTTAATACTATTTGCAGCTATTATGAAGGGTAATGTTTCCCTTATTTCTTTTTCAGCTCTTCTATCTTTAGCGTGTAGAAGGGCTACTGATTTCTTTGAGTTTATCTTGTATCCTGCTACATTGCTGAAGGTGTTTATCAGCTGTAGCAGTTCTTTGGAAGAATTTTGTGGGTCACTTATGTATACAATCATATCATCTGCAAATAGAGATAGCTTCACTTCTTCTTTTCCAATTTGTATGCCCTTAATCTCTTTTCGTTGCCTTATTGCTTTA